>JAKUCM010002447.1:0-54533 GCA_023374145.1 Lepidium sativum | reverse complement strand
GCCGGCCCAATAGCCAAATTCCTACATAATATAGGCATGGGGACTCGATATTGGATTATGCAAATGTGCTGCCTTAAGTGGATTTACCGACTGCCACTAGGCTAGATGCCATTTGCAATTAGTTATATTATTCAAAATTTTATTTTATTATTTTTAATATTTTGGTAAAATCGTTAGAAATCTAGAATTACTGAATATTCGAATTGATCTTCTTTTAGCTATGAATATTAATCAATTACAAAATTTCGTTAAAACTCATATTATTAAGAACATATTAAAAAAAATGAAGGACGTAAAAAACGCCAACTTGTGGTTCGGATACATAACACGATGATGTGTCTTGAACAACCAATCAAAACACTTGAGCATCTGCTTCACTAATCTCATCTTTGCCACGTGTCATTTTCATATCCACCCCTTTAACTGAAATATAATTTCACATTCTCTGTTTCCTCCTGAACCTTGAATCCTCTCTCTGCAAAGTGCCAAAACAAACGAGTCTTCTTCTTCTTCTTCTTCTTCTTCTTCTTCTTCTTCTTCTTCTTCTTCTTCTTCTTCTTCTTCAAAAATCTCTTCTTTTCTTCCACGCAATGGCAGATTAACGTCTTAATTTGGGATCTGTTCTGTAAATAACCGTAAAAATGGCGACTTCTGCTTCTTCTTCTTCTTCATCATCATCTCTGCTTCTGCCAAACATCAATTTCAACTCCAGACAATCTACAATCACTGGAATTTTCTTACCCAGAAACCGTGTAAGCTACAATCATAATCTTCAGCTTAAAACGAGATTAGTCAGAGCTGCTAAAGACGATAATGTTGCTGTGGAAGATCGAGAGAATGCAGTGATCAAACAAGTTAACGGTAATGGAAGTGTCCGTTTAAACAGCAACGGTGCTGCGAGGAAATCCATCAACGGAGATTATAACGGAAGTGGTCGTTTAAACGGTAACGGTAATGGTAGTTTGGTGAAGTATGTGAATGGAAGTGTAACGGTGGAGACGGAGGAAGTCTCACAGAAGAGAAAAGAGGAAATGAGGAAGAAGAGAGTAGAAAATATTGGTCAAGAGGATGCTTGGTTTAAGAACAGTCAACAAAAACAAGTTGAGGTATAACATTAAAGTTATAATCTTTTGATTATCAAAATCGTTTTTTTCAATGATTCAATATCTTAAAGCTACTTCTTTTGATTTTTGGTTCAGGTTTCTGTTGCACCTGGTGGTCGATGGAGTAGATTCAAGACGTATTCAACTATACAAAGAACATTGGAGATTTGGGGATTTGTTGTACAGTTTATTTTCAAGACATGGTTAAGCAATCAGAAGTTCTCATACAAAGGTTGTTGTTCTTATTAGTACTTAGATTATCATTTGCTTATGTAAAAATGTTTCTCAATTGGCTAAATCTTGTATTAGGGGGAATGACTGAGGAGAAAAAGGTTATAAGAAGGAAGGTTTTGGCAAAGTGGTTAAAGGAAAATATATTGAGATTAGGTCCTACATTTATTAAAATTGGACAACAGTTTTCAACTAGAGTGGATATTCTTCCTCAAGAATATGTTGATCAATTGTCAGAACTTCAGGTTTGATTTCTAGTTCCTTCTTCAAGTGAATATTTGAATGGTACTAATGACATTTGAGGCTCCCCTTTGTTGCATTTTTAAGCTTTACCTTATGTTTGCAGGATCAAGTTCCTCCTTTTTCTTCGGCTACAGCTTTACAGATTGTTGAAGAGGAGCTTGGAACATCTGTTGATGATGTTTTCGACCGCTTTGATTATGAACCTATTGCTGCAGCTAGTCTTGGTAACGTCTTTGTGATAAATGATCATCTTCTCAGAAAATTGCAAGAGAATGATAATAATAATAACAATAATGGTTTTTGTTAAATACAGGCCAGGTTCACCGTGCAAAACTTAAGGGTCAAGAGGTTGTCATTAAAGTACAGAGACCCGGTCTGAAGGATCTCTTTGATATTGATCTAAAAAATTTGAGGGTTAGTGTGCTCTAATACTGTCAATATTGAACTGTTCCATATTATGCCTATATCTGCTTCCATGCTCTTCTGAAGTTTTTGCATGATATTCTGCTGAATTGTTGGCTTTGTTATGCTTTTATTTAGGTGATTGCTGAGTATCTCCAAAAGGTGGACCCAAAATCAGATGGTGCAAAGAGAGACTGGGTTGCAATATATGATGAATGTGCCAGTGTGTTGTATCAGGTATAGTGATGTCGTTTAATGTTTTATCACTTGAAGATTTTTGGACCATATTTTCGGAGAGAAAAAGGAACAGAATTTTGATTCGGAGTTTGTTTGTTGCTAATTGACGTTTGCGTTGAAGCTCAGTCCAATCTTTCTTCCTTTACTCCAGTTCGAGTGACCTTTAACTACTAGGAACAATATGCTATGTATTTCAGGAAATTGATTACACAAAAGAAGCAGCTAATTCTGAATTGTTTGCTAATAACTTCAAAGACTTGGAGTATGTAAAAGTTCCATCCATCTACTGGGAGTATACTACACCTCAGGTTTTCTTATTACCTATGACCATTTATTCAGGAGTTATGAAGCCTTAAGTTCGAATGCAAAAGTTAATGCATTAAGTTTTTTGCAGATCCTGACAATGGAGTATGTACCTGGGATTAAAATTAACAAAATACAAGCCTTAGATCAGTTAGGTGTTGATCGAAAAAGGTTTGTAAGCTTACATCTTTCTCTCGTACTTTAAATATTTTATCTCTTTTCTTTGAAGCCAAAGTAGTTTATTTGTTGGTTATATATTACTTGGTACAATGCAGGCTAGGAAGATATGCTGTTGAATCTTACCTGGAGCAAATCTTATCGCATGGATTCTTCCACGCCGACCCTGTAAGTATTTTATTTTGATTCTCGTTAACCTTAGTGTCACTTGTATATTATAACCTGTACCAAGACAAATGGACCATTGTCTAACTTGCTCACTTATCGTCTTGCAGCACCCTGGAAATATTGCGGTTGATGATGTCAATGGTGGGCGGCTCATATTTTACGACTTTGGAATGATGGGAAGGTACTTCATTTTATGCTTCAACAGAACTCTGTTACTATGTGAAAAACTGCTTCATCATGACAGCTGATTGTGAAGGAAGTGCGATTTCCTCGATTTTACTTGTTGAACTAATGGTTATACCAAATCTGTTGTTCTTTTCTCTTGCAGTATTAGTCCAAATATTAGAGAAGGTTTGTTGGAGGCATTCTATGGTGTCTATGAGAAAGACCCAGATAAGGTGTACTTCTTACAATGATCTCACTTTCAATCCTTTCATGCATGCCGCTCTGTAGGACCTGAGCTGATATATATCAATAAACGTTCTTATGACAGGTTATTGAAGCTATGGTTCAAATGGGTGTGCTTGTACCGACTGGAGATTTGACAGCAGTCAGAAGAACAGCGCTGTTTTTTCTCAACAGGTACTTTCCTTGATCCTTGTATGGAACCTTATTTTGACGGATGTAGCTTCCTGTTGACTCCTTGTACTTTGTCTGGTTTTTCTCAAGTATGTATGAGAGTAGTGTGCATAATAGATGACAGTAGTATCCCTCGCATAATATTAGCTAGCTGATTGTGTTACAGTTTTGAAGAGCGGCTTGCTGCACAAAGAAAAGAGAAAGAAGAACTAGCAGAAGCAGAAAAGCTAGGATTTAAGAAGCCACTTAGTAAGGAAGAAAAACAAGAGAAAAAGAAGCAACGGTTGGCTGCAATAGGAGAAGACTTATTAGCCATTGCAGCTGATCAACCTTTCCGGTTCCCAGCCACATTCACCTTTGTTGTCAGAGCCTTTTCAGGTTTGGTGATTTTCAACTCGTTTGTGCATTCTCTTCGATCAATATATTAATGGTTACTTTTTCTTTGCAGTATTGGATGGTATTGGGAAAGGTCTTGACCCTCGATTTGATATAACAGAGATTGCAAAACCGTGAGTCTACAAACGCTATGTTATTATCATCTGTTAATCACAAGAGTACTCACATATTTTTTTTCTCCAGCTATGCTTTGGAATTGCTACGGTTTCGGGAAGCTGGAGTAGAAGTTGTAGTGAAGGTAGTAGCAAGGCTTATCTGTACTCTATATATGATCTTCTCATAGCTTTCAATTCATACTCCATCGAAAATAACTTTTGTAGGACTTGAGGAAGAGATGGGATAGGCAATCACAAGCATTCTACAATCTATTTAGACAAGCTGACAGAGTTGAAAAACTAGCTGTAGTCATTCAACGACTTGTAAGATACTAACAGATTCACCCACCACAAACTCCCAAGCTACATTTTCTCGTGCTGCAATGACATTATTTCATCTCTATGTTTTCTCAGGAGCAAGGTGATTTAAAGCTTAGAGTCCGAGCGCTAGAGTCTGAGAGGGCATTTCAGCGAGTTGCAGCTGTTCAAAAAACAGTAGGAAGTGTAAGTAGAGCTTTCTTTTCTCTTGTCTTTTTAAGTCGATTTCGTTTCCTCTTTTCTTTAACCCAATCTGTTTCTCAACAGGCTGTTGCTGCAGGAAGTTTAGTCAATCTCGCAACAATTTTATATCTAAATTCATTAAAAGTAAGTTGTTACTCATCAACCCAATCTCTCTTGGTTTGTAACTCATTACCATTTCACCAACATTCTTGTTTGGTTATATTCTCAGACACCTGCAACTCTAGCATATACAGCATGTGCTTTCTTCAGCCTCCAAGTTCTAATTGGAATTATAAAGGTGAAGAAATTTGATCAACGTGAAAAACTCATCACTGGAACAGCTTAAAACCTTGGTTGGTATGTTGCCATTTCTCAGCTCTTAAGTTACATTATCAGACTCAAATTCTAATCCTTTTGATTTCGTTTAAATTTCTACAGATGTAGTAAAACTTCTTCAATCCTTATAAACCCTTTCCTGCTTAGAAGCAAAAGATTTCTCTCTCTCATGAGCTATTCACAGGAGTAGTAACAATTTCTCTGGTCTGCAAATAAACAAATCTTATGGAAGCTTGAGAGGCAAGAACCATTTTCTTCCTCTGAAAGTTTGATTATAATTTTTGGAGAGGAGACTCTGTAATTTATCAACAGTGTGGTTTTTCTGAAACCACATGTATAGAGATTTAGAAATTTAGGAACTTTTTTTTCTTAAAATGTAATACCTTTTTCCTCAATGTACTCCTAGTATATATATACCTAATGGACTATTACATGAACAAGTTAAGACTTTAATGGACTATTATATACAAATTCAACATCTTAATATGTTTTAGTTCAACACCTTAATGGGCCTTCCACATCTCTAATGGGCATATATGAGCCACACTTAAGGCGATAATCCTGACGGAAATTCGCCGGCGACGATTTATAGCACAAATTGTAATTAAAAAAAAAAACTTCGAAAGAAAATTAAAAATTAAGATCATTAAATAAATTTTATTTTCTAGGGCTAATGATCTCCGCAGGTTTGTCAGAATCAGGCTATAGTTAATTGTATTGAACATTGGTTTGTGCAGTATTGCATTTTATATGACTACGGTTGACAAAAAAAACAAAAAAAAAACAAGATCATTAAATAAGTTAAATAGATGAATGGGTAAAAAATTAATTTAAATTGATATTTATACATAAATCTTAGCCTAACGGCCGACGTTAAATCCAATTAATCTAATTCATTTCCACAAAAATTTGGTTACTGAGACAGTCAGTTATGGTATAATCCGTTGTTGATAGAAAAAAATAGAAAATAACAATTCTTGAAAGCCAAGTCAACTTCGACATTAATTTGATTGAGGTATGCATAAGCTTAACACGTCGTCAGAATTTTCTTCCTCTCAATTAAACTTAAGAATTATCGTCCTTAATTTATGCCTAAATTAAATAATTCTAAAATATTTTAAGATTTTTCAGATAGATTTAAATTGACATTCTATGAAAGACAAGTTTCATGTTCTGTATGTTTATGTTTTAATTTTCAAGTAGTTTCCGTAGTCAACTAAACAAGATGTGAAAAGGTCAACAAATCACGATACATTAAAACCAGAAGAAGAAAAATCTTGTCTTTGGAATCCATCAATCAGACAAAACACAAAACGATCATCATCATCATCAACAACAACAATGGAGGAAATAAAGACTCATGAATTCGAAGAAGAAACAGAATTAGGATTATCAACAATGGAGAAAGTATATATAGCTGTAGGAAATGATGTACAAGAAGGTTACAAAACGATTTGTTGGGCTTTGAAGAAATGGAACAACTTACCTATCTCCATTGTTCTTCTCCATCTCTGCAATATTTCTCAGGATTTTGTTTATACTCCTTGTATAATCTCTTTCTTCTCAATACACACCTATTCTTTCATTTTTGATCATATAAACCCAATTCACATGTTCTTCTGTGTATCATCATAGTTGGAAAGCTTCCTGCAAGTTCGGTGAGCGAGGAAAAGCTTGAAGTTCTTAGGAAATATGAGGAACAAAAGATCGATAAGTTATTGTCCAAATACATTGCTTTTTGTGGAAAGGTTTGTTCTCTTCTGTTAGAACTTGAAGTGATCTGTTTCATGGAGTCTTAAAAAATGTAAAGCTTTTATGGTTGATTACAGTTGCAGGTGAAGTCAGAGTTGCTCAAAGTTGAGAAACATGATGATTCAATTCAAGTGCTTATATTAGATTTAATCTCAAAGCTTAGAATTACAAAACTTGTAATGGGAATCACTTTCATGAGATCTTCATCATCTTGGTAAATTTTAATTGCGAACTGACCTCGTTTAATTCTAAAGTTATCAATTTCAACCCTGAAGTGCAATTTTTTTTTCCTTGTGATGCAGGAAATCGAAGAGTGCTATTGGTGGATCGTTTCATATATATCAAAACAAACCAGAATCTTGCGAACTTTATATAATTGCTGGAGGCAAAATGGTTTCAATGAAGAAAGAGAATGATATGAATAACAATAACAATATCAGAAGCTGGATTGGTAAGATGTTTCATGATACAGGAAGAAATCCTGACCGTTTATCTGGTAACAATGATGATCCAACGGCTAGTGGAAGTCCATGGGATAAGAATTTGCAGGAGATTGAGAACTATTTCCAGCAATTATTGAGTTTGAATCTTGAAGAAGATGAAGAAGAAGACGAAAACGTTGCAGAAGAAGATGAAGATGACGTGGCACTACACGAGCTGCAACATATGGTGAAGATACACTAACAGAATATGCTTTTTACTGTTTTGTTATTAGATATTTATGTTTGGAAATTGACAGAATGTTGCAGAGAAGTTGGAGTATGTAAGAAGCAAGGTCAATGAAGCCAAGTTGATGATAGAGGAAAAAAGAAGAGAAATCAAAGTCAACGTTGAAAGATCAGACAAAGCGGAATGGGCAATCTCTTTATGTGTTAGCAGAGTAAGTTCTAAAAAAAGACAAAACCTATCATAGTTAGATAGAACAGAGATTAAGAGTCTTTTGGTTGGTTTTGAATCAGATTGAGGAACTTGAAGCAGGGATTAAAGAAGAAAGCGAGAGACAAGAGAAGCTTCAAGGGACGTTAGATTCTGATAAGACAAGTATTGAAGAAGCAAAGAACTATGTCGAAAAAGGAAAAACGAAGCTAAATTCACTTGGGGAGCTTCGAGAAGAACTGTCAAGTAAAGTTAAGACGATGATGGAGGCTAAATTGCAGACAGAGGTTGAGTTAGAGAGAGTTGTGTCTGAGAGAGGAGAGGTTTTAAAGGAGATTGAGAAACTTAAGAATCAAAGAGATGTGTTTAGTCTAAGGATTGAGTATAGCAAGGAGAAAGAGGCAAAAGGTTTGGTTTTGGAAGAAGAAATGAAGTGTGGTTACAGAGAGTATGTTGCTGAGGATATAAGATTGGCTACAGAGAACTATTCTGATCTATTGAGGTTGAAGTCTGGTGGTAATTGGACAAATGTGTACAGAGGAAGGATTGAACATACAACTATGGCTGTGAAAGTGGTTGGTGAGCGTTTATCAGAGAAGGAATTTGGAGCAAAAGTTAGGCTTTTGAACGAGATTAGGCATCCAAATTTGGTAGCAATTGCTGGGTTTTGTCAAAAGCCTAAGTGCATACTCTTTGAGTATATGCATAATGGGAACTTAAGGGATAATCTATTCACATCTCAGAGGACATCTAGAAGAAGCAAGATATTGAAATGGCATGATAGGATTAGAATAGCTCACCAGGTTTGCTCTGGACTTGCGTTTCTCCACTCGGTTAAGCCTAATCCCATTGTCCATGGCCGCCTCACACCTTCTAAGATCCTCTTGGACCGTAACCTTGTACCTAAAATAACCGGGTTTGGACTTCTAATGCATAGTGATCAATCAGATACGAAACCAGATGTAATGGCTTTTGGGGTTTTGCTTCTGCACCTTTTAACTGGGAGGAACTGGCCTGGGTTACTCAAGGCAATGTCGATGAACCAGACAAGTATTCTCAGGGATTTGGATCAAGCAGCTGGTAAGTGGCCACTCGAGTTAGCTAAAGAGTTTGGTGCACTTGCAGTAAAGTGTTCTTCAGTGAACAGAGGAGGAAACACGGATTTCTCAACCAAAGAGATAATGCAAGAGCTTGGTAAGATAAAGGAAAAAGCTGATGAATTTAGACTCATAGGAGAGTATGAAGAAGCAACCAATTCAAACATGGATGAAGGAGATCCGAATGACATACCAAGGGTTTTCATATGTCCCATACTTCAGGTGAAAACAAGTTTATGTCTTTTACTTCTTTCTAAAGCACTTGATTCACCAATTAACTAGTTCTTGTTGCAGGAAGTAATGAAGAATCCACATGTTGCAGCAGATGGATTTTCTTATGAGCTTGAAGCCATAGAAGAATGGCTGAGCATGGGACATGACACATCTCCTATGACAAACCTGAGACTGGATTACCAAATTCTTACACCAAACCACACCCTTCGTGCTCTCATTCTAGACTGGCATAGCAAAAGAGCTGCACAAGCATCCTCCTAAACTCCTTTGTAATAACCTCGAATTTGGCAAAACCATATACCTCAAAAGAATTCTAATTCTATATTTTGAACCACGTCTCTTTCCTTAAGCTATAACATCCAGGGAGTATTGTAGTAACCAGCAACAAGTATGGATCAATCTTAAGAAGCTTACCCTACAAAGAAGATGATCAAAATACAAACAATGCACAAAGCTCTTTTCATTTTACCTAGTGTTCATCAACACAAAATTCTAATGGTTCTTGAAGATTTTTCTTCTGCGATTCATTTTTAACTGATACTATCAAACAGAAACAAACAAGGGACAGCCAAAAGTGAAGAGCATTCCGCAACAGAAGAACAACAAACAAGAGGAATTAGAAGATACATTTCTCCCTTTATTTCGTCGATACTGGAGAGAAAAGGCGAGCAATTCGATCTTTCTGCTCTTCGAATCGCCGTTCCAAGAAAGTCTCTATGATCTCCATAACGGAAACAAATCTCTTCATTTGCTCCAACCTAAGGCTTAGTTCGGCTTCTCTTGCCCTGGCTCGCCGCAGCCGCGCTTCCGTTTCCGCAAGCCTGACTCGAAGATCATCAACCACTGTATTGTCTTCACCGTCGTCGTACGATCCGCGACGGAGGCTGCTTCGCGATAACGATTGATTGTGACCGTAACACATCGTTAGGAATATTACCACAACAATTGTTGCTTTGGTTAATTGAAGAAGACGACGAAACGAAAATATGAAGAAATGGTATATTGGTAATTTCAAATAGTCGAACCTTCTTATTCAGCGAGAAGTTTAGGTCTTGGTATAAATTCGTCACCGGCGGCGAGAGAAGAAGCAAGAACAACAATGGCAAAGCTCGAAGCTTCTTCTTCTTCGACCTTCTTCTCTCAAACCTCTTCTCGTCTTCCAGACGATACTGTGTTCTTCTCCATATTTCCTGACTCATCTCTCTCATCTACCTCCGGACCCGAAAGCTCCGCTGCTCTTCAAACACTTCATTTGGAAATCATCGACTTCGTTTCTCCGTTTACTTCTCCATATATATGGCAACACGAACCTTTCTCTCTCTCCATTGCTCTATCTTCATCTTGTGCTTGTACAGATACTGCTATTCCTCATGTCCATGGAAAGCTCAAGTATGGTGACAATCTTGAAGACGAATGGTATGCTGTGTTTTTGCTTTTCAAAATCTCTGCTGCGTTTCCCTCTAATTCGATCCGTGTGTGGGATACTGACGGCGAGTTTCTTCTAATTGAAGCTGCTTTTCACCTTCCACGTTGGCTCAATCCAGAAACTAGTCTCAATCGTGTCTTCATTCGCGGTGGTGATCTCCACATAATTCCTAAAAGCCGGTTGCTTGATCCTTCATTAGTTACGTCTCTGCGATTTCTAATCGAACGTAGTCATGAATCTCTTGCATCGGATTCAGTTCAAACTGCTTTAAAGAATCGAATTTCTGATTATCCCGAAAGAGCGTGGAAGAATATGCATTGTGTTAGAATTAGAGTACCGATATCTATAGCGCAGGTGCTAAAGCACGAACCTTTCTTAATCACACTTGCAGTGGAAGGGTTTTATGATCGTGATATGGATTCAATGAAACACGCAGCAAAGATGGATAAGTTCTTAAGCAAAGGAAGGGAAGAGGAGCTTGTTCTTGTTCTTGTTAAGATGTCTCGTGCAATGTACGGGCAGTTGGTACAACAGAAGTTTCAAGCTCCTAACTGTTATCCAATGCCAAGCGTTAGCGATAAAGATGCTTACTCGGAAGCTGAGCTAGGAATGAAAATAGCTTGTGGTATGGAGATGATGTATCAGGTGAGGAAGAAAGAAGGAGAAGATGGTAAAGGAATTAGTTGGAGCAAGTATAAGGAACATCTTGAGAAATTTGGTTATTTTGAAGGATTGCTATCTGGTTCCAATGAGTACAAGAGGTTGATGGAGAATGCTGAGGAATATTTCCATAAGAGTTCTTCGTTTTCGAGAACAAGGTAATGCAGTGTTTGGTTGTTTGCTATGTGTTTCTATAGTTCGTTAGAAGGATTCATCTTTGAGTTGTTTATGGTCTTGAGTTTCTGGTTGTTGCAGAGACATTATGAGTGCGCCAGTGAGACGCATTTATGAGATTCTTGCTCTACCTTGGTCAGAGAATGACTTTAAGAGTCAGGAAGTTCCTGTTTCTGACAATGATTCTTGGCTCTACGATGGTGAAGATGAGCTAAACTCTGTTCTTCAAGAGAGGCAGAAAGAAATGGAGTTCTATAATTTGAAGAAGGAAACTAAAAAGAAAGCAAAAGATAAGCAACAAGCCGGAAGCTCATCCGAATTGAACAATTTTGATCTCGGTGATATTTCAAAGTCAATGCAGCAATTTATGCATAAAGTATCAAGCTACAAAGGAGCAGAAGTACCGGAAAACAGGTTAGCTATCCACTTGAACGTTGATCATATACTTCTATGAACATTTCTTGTCGATTTCAAATTCAACATATTGTATCTTATTTGCTTGACTTGTGTAGGGAATTCAAAGAAGTGAATCTTGATGTCGAACGTTTCATGAAAGATATCGAGTCAATGCTAGGGACACAGGGTCGAGATAAACAAGCTGATGATGATAGTGATGGCTCTGAAGAATCGTCTATGGACATGGATTTTGGTATCTCCTATCTTTGATAACATTCTTTTGTCTTCCTTGTGACTACATAAGCTGATATGTACAGTGTTGAGTGTGAGGGCTTGCTAAACGTGATGGTCTGCAGATGACTTTGAAGATGATAGTGAAGGAGAAGAATCTAACGAGGATGCAAAGGAAAACTTTGAGGAATCATACTATGGTGCAATGGATGAGCAACTGAAAAACTCAACCTTAGAGAAAAGCTTTGAACATCAACCTTCTACAAAGCAAAACGAGGTAATTCTCACATAAACCATCTTGGAACCAGTTTTTCCTGGACTCCTAGTAATCTGAAGAACTTAAACTTGGACTTTTGTGTTGTACTTATGCTATGTGCATTTGCAGGAATCATCCAAGACGTCTGATGATAATTTTTTACCAATAGATGCTGACTTCAATCTTGTGAAGAATCTGCTCGAGTCCTACTCTTCACAACAAGGACTTCCTGGTCCTGCTTCCAACTTGCTTGGTCTCATGGGTGTGCAGCTTCCAAAGGATTCTAAGGACAAAGACTAAATGAAATTTTTTGTTTCTGATCAGAAATGTAGTTTGTGTTTACTTTGTTTAATCCGATGAAATCAATGAATTTCTCAATTCTGATTATAACGAGTGTAATGTAGCAGATTTGTGTTGTCGAAAGATAACACATGACATGTGATTCAACAAAGGTACTATATACATGTACACTATTACACATCGTCAAATCACAAAAGAACAAAAGAAACAGATTTTTTTGTGGTTTTCCAAACCCAATTTTCTCGACCACAGAATTGAAGCAGAAACGCTTTCACATATATAAACATGAAAAATATCCAATACTCAATATTCATATCAATTAATCATTCTTCATATCTTGATGTTGCTAAGTCTCCATCAACATCGTCTTTGTCCATTAGTACAACCTTTGAGAGATGACTTAGTGTTTTGTTGTCACTCGCCTGAAACAGAAAAACAAAAGAAGTGTCCAGAAGCTATCCACGAATCTAGCTTCTTCTTTTTTTTTTTTTTTCTAATTATTCGATTCTCAAGACACTGAAACAACAGAGAAAAAGCCTTGTTCTCCACAATCTCTAGTTTATAGCTTCCCCATAGAAGACAACCACTGTTCCATGTTCTTCCCATCTACAGTTCCCAAGATCAGAGCTTTCAATATGTTTAGGATGCAAATCATTGAGATCACATGCAGATAATTCAGCTAATAGAAACAAATATTACCAGGAGCAGGAGAGAAAAACCCATTTGGAATCTGATTCCCTGAACCATCTATGATTTTTTTGTAACAAGGAACCAGGACCACAAAACCACCACAATCATCATCATCAACTTTTAGCCCTGGTCCATGTGGTTCAACCCAACCAATTGACCACTCTGGTTCATCTGGTTCAGGAATCACCACATTTCCCATCTTATCTTCTTCTCCTCCTCTTCCAATCCATCCTCCTCTCTTCGTCTTCTTCACTGAAGCACTCCTAGTCTTCTTCGGTGAAGGATTCAGTGAAGAAGATCCTTTGGAATTTGACTCTTTTTTCTCTCTGTCTTTACTGTTACCACCACATAACCATCTTGGAAGACGAGGAAAAGAGACTGCCATCTGTTTTTTCTTGTTCTGTAAAATTACAATAACTCCGAATCTCCGGAGAAAACTCTTATTAATCAGCCATGGATCGTTGCTTTATCTATCTTCCTTCTTCTTCAACCTGTTCAACAATAAATATTCACTTTTTTAATCATCTCATTTCTTTGATTACCTATCATAATGTCACCATTATGAAGACACTGACCAAACACAAACAAACATATCAAAATTCCGAAATTTTCAACCCAATAATACTGTTTATGATGTAATCGATTAACCCCAAACATAGATCAAACAAAGAATCTGAGAAGAAGAAAAAACACATTATCAAGTCAGATTTTTTTTTTTCTTCTCAATTTTTTTTCAATTTCACAGAGAAGATCTCTCATTTCTTTTCACTCGTTGATTGCTCTGTAATGGAAAGTAACTAATGCTTCGTCAGATCGGTGGTCCAAATAAAATATCGACGAAAATAGAAAAATGGAAGCGATCGATGAATGAAGAGAAAGATCAAAAGCCTCTCATGTCCGTCAAAACACGGCAAAGCTTCACCGGAAAACTTGGCAGAAATAAATGCGAAAATTCCTAAACGGAAATTACCAAGAGAAATAAGAAGAGAAAAAATCAAAATTCGACGATCGGAGAAAAACCCTAAAATCGCCTCGCTTCGTCGTCTCTGAGTCTCTTCTCTTCTCTTTTCTCTGACTCTCTCGTCTATAGAGAAGCTCATTTCTCTGCTCTGCTTCATTTATATTACTCTCTTTTCTGACTTTTTTTATTTTTATTTTTTTTCTTAAAAATTTTATCCGTTTTTATTGGGCCTCGCTTTTGTTAAACCAATAAAGATTAATCCGACGGTTGGTAGCGGTTTACTTGCTTTCGTGGCAACTTTTGGTCTACGGTGCTACTATAGACCTCACAACACCTGATCGCAACCAAGAAATCCTTAATAAAATTAAATTTCATGGATTTATAATGATATAATTAATCAGCAAATTATATTTCTTTTATAGTTTTTAAAGCAAATCGATTGTAATTTCAATTATTATTACAATTTTATAGTAATGATATATATTGGAAGTAATATAGTTCATGCATTTCCCCGGAGTTGAATATATCTAATGTTTAATCATTGGATGCTTCGTAATCATCATACACCTCACAACACATGATCGTAACCCAAAAATTCTATTTTTTTTGTCAATCTTACTTAACTGAGGACGGGTTTTTGGAGTTAGCTCACCCTCGTGGGATCGCGACCCTTTGTCCCGGCCATTGTAGCATGTGTGTCGCCCAGGGCATAAGGGGCATGATGACTTGACGTCATCCTCACCTTCCTCCGGCTTATCACCGGCAGTCTGTTCAGAGTTCCAAACTCAACGTTGGCAACTAAATTAATAGTCAAAATTTATCTTCTAAAATTCTTTTTATTGCAAATGGCATCTAGCCTAGTAGCAGGCGATAAGTCCACTTAAGGCAGCGCATTTACATAACCCGGGATCGAGTCCTCATGCCTACATTATGTAGGAATTTAGCTATTAGGTCGGCCAGATGTGGCCCAATATAATTTATCGTTGACAAAAAAAAAATCCTTTTTATTTCTTTTTCCTTTTATGCATCAAATAATAATTGTTTTCGCTTGTTTCAAAAAATAAATATTTTTTATAACATATTAAAATTAAACCAAAGTAAAAAAAAAAATTGGTTTAATTTCAACATTTTACAAAGATTTTTGCTTTTCAAAACAACAAAAACAATTATCAATTAGGCTTTTAATATTTAATAAAATTAAATTTCAAGGATTTATAATGGTATAATTAATCAACAAATTATATTTCTAAATTTTTAAGCCAATCGATTTTAATATCAACTACTACAATTTTATAGTAATAATATTAATATATATTGGAATTAATATAGTTCATGCATCTCCCCGGTGTTGAATGTATTAATTTTTAATCATAGAGATGCTTTTAATAATCACAGAGATGCAGATGTTTAAATCATATATGCGTTAATTAAACCATAAATTAAAAATGATTAGTGCATTGATCAGAATCTGTAAAAAGATATTACAATTAATGAATGGCATATTCTATAGTCTAGGTACTATATATACTTGTTGTAATATAGTTGGAGGAAATATCCACTTGAGTTTAGTCTAATTATAGTAATAATTATATTATTTTATAATTGTAGTAATTAAGATTCTTACATACTCTAAGTTTTTAGCCAAACTATACTTTTTTATCAAGCCTGAAGAACACACAAAGCTAAATTAGAAACCAACATCATCAAGAAGTGTTATGTAAGAAAACTTCAATGCCTATATATACTCAAACTCACAAGTTACTCATACATATTACAACTACACAGCAACATTAACACACCACATAACAAGACAAAGGAGATGGAAGAGAAGACACTACCCTCTAGCTAATGTTCTTGGCAAAGAGAAGAAAAGGAGAATTTCTAGCAAAATAAAACATGTCCAAATGGAAGAATCTGTCTATTCATGAATCATGATCTACTTTTCTTCATCCTTGCATCCCTCTGGTTTCGGAAATGGCTGAGAAGTTGCTGTGCCTGCAAAGAACAATAATGTTCAGGTATCTCTATTAATGAGTCTTCATGTAACTGTGGAGAATATTAATATTTGGCTTTTACCTTCTCTTTTGCTCTTTGTGTACCAGACTGAGACAAGGCAACAAGTGGAGGTATAGCACCTTCTTGCAAGACCAAAGTGCAAAACTTGGGACTGTTCAGACACAACTGAAGCAGCACAGAAGCTGCATTCTCTTTCCCTCTCTGAGATCCTGAGTCAACGGTCTCAACGAGCAATGGAATTCCACCTTCTCGCACAATTGCTTGACGCCCTTCCCCAACTGCAGAAAGATTTGCAAGAAGAGCTACTGCTTTATCAACCATCTCTAAATCTGGGTTTAACAGCTCGACAAGATACTTGACCGCCTTAGCTTGCACTATACGAGCCTTGTTCTCATGAGTTATCGATAGATTGAACAAAGCAGAGGCGGCATCTTTCTTTCCTCTAAAAGTTCCCTTACCAAGAAGATTTACAAGAGCATGTATAGCTGCGTTAGACTGGCCTATCTGTTCCCTGTTGACTTGCAGAACAGACAGACTGAACAACGTAGCTGCTGAATTCTCTTTGGCTCTGTCATTTCCTGTGTTCAAAACATGAACAAGTTGTTCTATCACCCCTGCCTCCACCATCATGGCTTTGTTTGGCTCACAAATCGAAAGATTCAGAAGAGCTGTGACTGCGTGTTCTTGGGTTATCATATCTTCTGAATATAAAAGGGAGAGCAGTGGAGTAATAGCACCACAACGCCCGATGTGAACACGATTTTCAATGTTTTTAATAGTGAGATGACGTATTTCAGCTGCAGCAGCAGTCTTCACTTGGTTAGATCCGCTTTTAAGATCTTCTACTAGTTTTTCAGTATGAGAAGTCGTCAGTGTTCCTGAATCATCTAAATCCTGTAACAAACACTCATAAGTCTTTGCGGCTCTGTACTCATGATTCCCTTTGCTTGAACATTCTGAGTTTTTCTTGGGGGACATCTCAGTGGAGCTTTGTTGGTTTCCTGGGAAACTTTCTGTTTCACGTGTCACCGAAGGAACATAATCAACAGACGAAACAACACTGCAAATTGATTCACTCCTGCTATGAGTATAAGACTGCCCTGAGGATAAAAGTTCGAAAATATCAAGATCTTTACTTTGAGATTCTACGCATAAACTGGGAGATACATTGATCTTTAGTTTCTCAAACCCATTTCCATTTTCAAGAGACGATCTTGAAGTAAAACTGCTGCTTCGTAAAGAAAAACGAAAACTTTCAGTGCGATTGAAATCTTGAGAACCCATGTTATTAGCCATGGATGAAGCATTGCCACGATCGTACTGATGACCAGAGTTAGCAACAAGGTTGATATTGTTTGCCTCCAACCAACTAGCAATCATACCCTTAACCGTGTAATTGGGAATGAGTTCTTGATGAGTGAGCACCTGACGCGTCTTGGGACATACATCTAACCCATTACTAAGCCATTTCTTAATGGATGTTCTGTCAAATGTCTGCCCTGAAGCTACTATTACAGGATCCAGCATGAGTTCCATTGACAAAGGACATCGGAAATACGGTGGTATCGAGATGCCTTTAGCCACTTCCAGAAACTCAGTTTTAAGCATGTGTTCACGGATGCATGAGACGAGTTCTACCAATTTTTCAGTTTGTTCCATTTCTTCTTTCGACTTGCTGGCATGGGATCTTATCATCTCCTTCTCCGCAGCAATGCTTTCCTTTAAGAGATCCTGGTTTGATATCAACCCAAGCATTTGAATAATGCTTTCTAGATGATGATTATCCAAAGGGACTTCATCATTTTTCTGACTCCGTAAAGCATCCTCCATGTGTTCAATCAGTGTCCTCTTTTGATTAAAATTTTCAATCTCCCGCACGCAACGCTGAAACATTCCAAAAGGTTAATACAAGTGGCTGCAATTAAACACAAAGGGCTAAAAACATGCGCCAAGTCTAGTTTACCTCAACACCTTGTATGCTCGAAGTAGCCGGACTAGACTGTGGACTTGACTGTGATAACTGAAGAAGTATGCGACCAATCTCCAGTGAACAAGTCTGGACCTTTCCCACCAAAACTTCACATAGAAACACCTGAACCACAATATTATAATACATTAAGCTGAAAGTTGCTAACAAAAAAACTAAAACGACAGCTTAATTCATCAACTTACACCAAAGAGCTTGCTTGACTTTGGGGACCAATCCTCTAGGAATTCCCGAGCCTGGTTAACAACGGAATCTAGGTCTTCACACCCTTTGTCGAAGCCGCCATCACAAGGTATTTTACAATCAACAACTTCATCAAGCAACGGTTTCAAAAGCTTCAACAAGAGAACCACATTTCCAATACATGTTTGGATGGGATTATATCTTACAGTCTGGCACGCAACCAGATGAAGATACCGAGATATGCTGTTCAAAAGACATCGAACAGGCAAGGGATCCATTCAACTTTCAAGCTGGAGAACGAAAAACAAACAAAGCACATAAATATCAACGTGACTTTAAATTGACTTGACACAATAGACCTCATGACTTTGAAAAAGAGTGTCGGTTCCTTATTGTGAATAAATTGGGTTGTGAAAATAAGGAAAACAGTTGTATCTTTAGCACAATTCTTCTGTAGGAACAACATATTTAAAGCATTGACTTTTGACCAATTTGTCTTAGAAGACCGACATGACTAGAGAGTCTAGATTCAGTCACCTCTTGTGGAAACTGAAAAATCTGAACAGAAACTTAAGCAGATTTTCAACAGATGTTTCTGCTTTCTATTTTCCTTTTTGCCTTATTAAACTACATTTAAGTCTAATAAAGTGGAGAAAAAACTACAGTATCACAAATTCCTCTCTGAATCTGATAAAATGATGTTAAGAGTAAACAGTAAAAGTAATGAAAACTAGGTCAAATTATTTACCTCCAATAGTTCCTTAGCCTTTGAAGCTGCTTCAAACTTTGTCTCAAATACGCTTATGGATCTGGGGACGCTGAAATCATAGTTCAAATTTAGTTTCACACACACAATTCAAGTATAAGTATAGGAAAATGAGGAGAGAAACGAACCGTCTTCATCGCCTTCTTGTACATGGAGCAAGAAAACCTTAAAATCAGAGATGCTGGAACTGATGATCTTCTCCAGAGTCCATTAAAAAGCTCGGTTGATGCTAACGAAAGGTCTTTGATCGTGGAAGTGTTCACAGCTGGATCGTTCCGTTTCTTCGCAGATTCACCAAAATCTCTGCTTCTCGAATTCTGGGAGGATTATTGCCGAATGAAAAAACCCTAAATTCGATAAGAGTAGTTGTGAAATAAAAGAAATGAAATCGTGCTACAAATAAAGCTGACCTGGCGTCATAAGAAACAATTAATACTGTTATGATATAGGAATTATCCACTTTACTAGAATTAAAATACCTAAATATAAAATCGATACGACCAAACTACACAAATCTTAAATTGATGGCGCAAGTGGTAGTTGGTAATTTCACAAAAGCTATGCACACTTGCACATTCTGGATTGAATCCCCGATTTGTATTTGCAAGAATTTGGCTAATGGACCGACCATTTGTGGTTTAATGTTGACAAAAAAAAATTGATGGCAAATTTTTTTATAGCAATATTAGTACCTTACATATAAAATAGTTGTTATACCGGCAAAAACAAATTTAAAATTAAATATTACACGAAACAATAAAAGAAACTGAACAAAGATATAAAGTAAAATCAGGACAAACTAAATAGATAAAATATATTACTATATAATATACATTAAAAATAAATTTCGAGTGATTTGGATTAAAATGGTTAACTATTTGGTATTGATTTCTAAAAAAAAGTTAAAATTTAGTGTTATAGAATTGATGATTAAACTTATTGTTATTATAAAAAATATGATTTTAAATGATTATAAAAAAAGTTAAAAGTATTTTAGAAGATTCTTTTAGTTAAATATATATAAACCACAAACTTCTCTAAATTAATCTAAATTAAAATTTCATAAAATTTATATCAATTCATAAATGATTTAGAGTTCATGGCTAATTCACGCAAGAAAAACACTTCGAATTGTTGATTAGATTCAAACTCAAACTCAAGTAGGAAAAACAATAAAGATAACACTAATCCATTTAATCAAAAGTATTTTTCAATAATCGAGTTTAACTATAGTAATAATATTATTAAATAAATATAGTAAATAAGATTTTTACATACTCAACTTTCATACAAAAAAGATTTTTATATACTCTAAATTTGCAGCCAAACTACTCTTTTATTAAGCCTCAAGAACACAGCTAAATTACAAACCAGCCTCATCAAGAACTGAGTTTTCTATTTTTATGAGAGAAAATCTAAAGACAGACTTAAAAACTAATCAAACATGGCACATACAATCAGGAGCAGGATAAGTATAAATAGATTGTTTTGGTTTCCGTAACCGGATCTGTCCTTGTCTATTAACATGTCCTTCACCAAGTGCTTGTTGAAAATCAACCCAAGTGATGCTCTTGTTGAGGAAAAGCTGTCCAATTAATGCCATGTTTGGTCTAATTGTCTTCAGGTTCTCGAATGTTCGATGACCAACAAGAGCATTGTGCATGTTTCCAGGTGATGCAGAGATGAATATGTCACTGTGCATACTCACATAGTAATCAAGTGCAGCTAACAAAGAAGCTTTGCCTTTGATTCTAGCTCGTTCTTCAGAAGAAGCAAGACTTCTTTTGTCTTCCATTAACGGGAATACTTGTCTCAGTGCTGATATTCTAGCTGCTCCTCCATATACCTGAAATTCATCAAACCTTACTATGATTATTATCTCGGATCAATAGCAAACTTGGCGTTACTGTTGTTGAGCTGCATTATTTTATAAAGGAAGCAATGTAGTTGAAGATTTTTTACCTTGTGGGATGCTAGATAAAGACGAGTATTGTTGTCGAATCCAAAAGCAGCTAAAAGAAGTCCCATTTCTTCTGGTGTTAGAGGACAACGTCCTTGACTTCTTAACTCTTCATCTGTGAATTGAGAATTCAAAACTCTTCCTTGCCAAATCATTTGACGATATTTCGCCAATGCAAGTTTCTCAGCTTTGCCTCCACCAAAATCACACGCTGAATGGGCAGCCATATCCTATAAAAACATAACAAGAAGAGACAACTACTTATGTCCAATGACCTCAAAAGACATCATCAACTGTTTTAAGTAGAATGAAGAAAGTATAATATACCTTGTCAAAGCGAAGATGAAGCACAACAAATTTCCCAGGCTCTTGTTTGCTGTGTGAGTTAGTCATATCTCTTACATGATCCACATTCTTCTGCTCCTTATTGCCTCTCCATGATGGGTTTCTAAGACGGTTCACAAGAGCATCACCGAGTGATGTAATGTGAGGGACAAAGCGTAAAGCTTGGAAATTCACTTTGCATCTTAAACGTTGGATATCAGCCGGTAAGTGATCAAACGATAGGCGGTGAGAGAATGGCGAAATAGCAGCAATCCCATAACTACAAAACATAACCAAAAAACAGGCTCCAAACTTTAAAGTCTGGATTCAAAACTTTGACTGCATTGGTTTTTCATAAGTCGGATCAAGTAAAAGACATACCTTTGTAGAACAGGTGAGACATTCTCAATATACCAATTTGCAGAAGCATGAACAGGTGCGGTTTTAACTCGAGTCTCACGGACTGCAGTACCATAATACTCTCTCGTACTCCAAGAGTATTCATCAGGAACTTTTCTAACCACCCTTATGTCATCCTTTAAGATATTGATGAAATGATCAACATCAAAGATATCAACAAAAGAACTGCAAACGGAAACAAACACAACATCAGCAAAACCTCAAGGCAATTACACAACTCTTCCAAATGCAAAGACTCTTTCCAGAAACATTACCTAGTATCCTGCCAAACAGGATTCACTTCAAGATATGGGATCACGAGTGTGGCGTTTAATATCTTAGCAACTGCAACTGCATCACATATTCCCATTCGTTGCTGATTAAGTCCTCCATCAAGAAATACCTGAATATATCCCTCGGTTTTATCCGGTAATGCTACTCCAACACAACAAATGAAGAAGAAAGATTAGAACAGATCAATATAATCTAAAACTAATGACAATTTTCAAAGTCTTTTCAATAACTTACAAGGAGAATTTCCCATATCAATACAAGGACTCCATCCTTGATCAGTCAATGGCCTCCATAGATTAGACTGTTCTCCACTTGGCTGAAATTATAAGCAAGAAAAATCTCATAAATTCTTCCAAAACTGAAACTAAACGATTAAAACAGATCATAAATTAATAAGTTTTTACCCGTTGTAATGCACTCTTTAGCAAAGATAAATGTCTTGGCTTGACTGTAATAGTTTCCTGCAAAATTGAAGAAGAAATGGTTTATTTTCATCAAAAGAGTGACTCTTGACTTGAAATTGAACAAGTCTAAGTTTATTTTCCAGTTCCAAATTGGTCAAACTTTTAGTAATAATCCGAAGATATTGAACCAAATCATCAAAAATAAATTAAAAAATTCAACAAACCACAGTATATTGAGTTAATCAACAAACACAACCACCATTAATGTCTCTTTCCCTTTGTTTCTCTACAAATTTATTCAAATTAAGAAAATTTCTTCAATAGGCAAGTAGAGACTACTATATCTAGATGTCATGATCATAGTCAAGCAAAATTATTTCCATAGAAAAAAAAAGAAAGAGAAAAAACAAAAACAGAAATTACCAAAAAGCTCAAGTTTTTTTTTTCTTTCTGTTTTCCCGGAATCCAACCAAAAGAATCCCAGGAAAATAGGAAAAAAATAGAAACTTTCTATATGCCCAACTTACAGATGAAGAAGTCGAAGAGGAAGCGTTGCAGAGCAATAGAACGAAGAAGAACACAGAGACGATATTGTCTTTCGCATCAAAAAGCTTCATTTTTTTCTCCTCTCCTCTCAAACGAGTCAAAACCGAAAAACCCCAGATCCAATTTCCGGGAAAGTTCGAGACTTTTATCAATCAATAGCCAGAAAACGACACAGCAGAGTCAGAAAAGCAGAATCACATGAACCAGAAGAATGCTCTGTTGTCTTCTTCTTCTTCCTTCTTCCACTTTTAATCAGATTCTTAGTATTGCTTCGTCTTCTGCTTGTTCTTCACACTTAGAAGTTAAGATTAGAGATTGTAGAAAGTTAGAAACTTTGTTGATCAAGTTCCGAGAACGGTTTATAGTAAATGTAAAGAGAAGAGAGCGCGTGAATACATCTCACATGGACACCTGTTCATTAAATTTGCTGTCTGTCTCTCCATTGGGTCCCCTTCTTTCTTGCAACGATGCAATCAAACTCACATTTCCTTCTTTTTTGTTTTTTCTTTCTTGCGGCGAATTTTACTTTTATCCTCGTGACACGAAAGCAGAAATTAATTAATTTGATAGATTTTATTAAACTACTTAATGGAAATGTTACATAGTTATAGCTTATCGTAATGACAATGCAGATTAAGGAAGTATATATTGTAATTTTAAGACAATCGGTGCAATTTTATATGGAAAAAATTTGATATGAGAATCTTTGAAAATTGTAAGTGCGATTTAATCTAGGAATAGATGATAAGATGATAAGTTTATTGAGATTAAACATATTTATATAATCAAAAATTAAATCTTGTTGTTTGTATTACGCAGGAACTTGGCTATGCGTCGAACAATTCTAATTTAATGTTGATAAAATTTTTTAAAAAAAATCAAACATTATTTATTTTTAGTTGAGATAAAAAATAAAAAATAGATAAAATAAGAAACAAAATCAAGAAATGCCTCAATTTATTTTTAATTTAGTACTAGGTATTAGTATTATTAAATATTTATATAAAAAGTGATTATAAAAGTGTTTAAATATTTGCATATTATTTAAATATGACAAAATAACAGTGTCTAGATCTATACCACCTCCAACGTTTAAAAAATGTGGTGAATTTCTTAAAAACAAAATATCAATATTTTAATTATTATTTAATTTTAAAAATTTATATCTAATCATTTTACTCCACATCATCTAGTGAATTTTTAAAAAATTAAAGAAATTTCTTAAACAAGAACTTTTAAAAAACTTCTGTCATCTATTTTTTAAAATAATATTATTTTAATTTATTTTGATTTAAGAATCTCTAAGAATATATGTTTTGGCTTTATCGATCTAACTTTTATGTTTTGTTAAAGATCTGAAACATTAAGGCAAGCTAAATTGTGGTTGATCGTGTTGGTCTATGAAGAGATAACCATGATATAAGTATTTACAAAGACAATAAAAATCTCTGAATGCACCAAAGTGTTTGGATATGTTGCAAAGAAGTAAAGATTTTCATGGAGAAGATGAAGAAAACAGTTTGTTTCTTTAAGAGTTTTTTAAATTCATTTTTTCTCTATAAGTTTCATATTCTGTTGCAATTAGAAGTTGATCGAGTCAATTGTAACAAAATGAGAGAGGATTCTAAGTATAAAGAGTAATAAGTGAGTGTAGAATTTTATTAAATGTTTAACTTAGTTTATAGTTTCGGAAATTAGTCAAAGAGTTTATGGACTTTAGCTCATAAATCATCCATACGTCACCATCAAAAAACACATAGATTTAGGATCATGCTATCTGCAAGCTATTTGCTTAAGCTACTAGTTTAAATAGGAAGCTAATTTGCCTATTTAAGCCTCGCAAAAATTTTAAAATAAACCCACAAAATATTTAAAAAGACAGTCAAAAATAAAAACCTTGGGAAAAAAATTAATTACATATATTAATTTGTTAGATTTTTGGACCGTTGGGTCAGATAAAGACAACTATTTATTATTTATTTATTTTCAAAAAGACAGCTTATATAGCTTTTTGATGTTTTTTTATTTATATTGTGCCACAAATTGATTTTGTAGTCAAATTTTTATATTTTATAGATGAAAAAACTTAATATTTGGTTACGTAAATGAGCAATTTTAAATAAATTTATTATTGGCCACTGCACTAAAAGTCATTTGTTTTTTTGATGTTTTTTAAGTTAAATTTTGTGAAAACAATATTAAAAATAAAAATAATGTGAATATTGTTTAATGTCACCGACACATTGTTTCTCTATCCTTAACAGCTTGACTTTCATCTGAATCATATCTATCAAAAGATCCACTCTTCTCGCTTCGTGTCTTTTCTTAATTTCTCATCTCTATCACTTTTTAATTCCATAACTAATAAATGTTGCAAATGGTATTTATCCTAGTGGCAGGCGGTAAGTCCATTTAAGACAGCGTATTTGTATAACCTGAGATCGAGTCCTTATGCCTACATTATGTAAGAATTTGGCTATTAAATCGGTCAGTTGTGGTCCAATATAATCTGCCGTTGACAAAAAAAACTAATAAATGTTTGTCCTATAGTTTTTATCAAAAAATAATAATCAAATTAGGTTTACTTCTACCTCTAGCTAAACATCTAGCCAATTACTTGAAAACGAATATCACTCCTAAGTTATTAAACAAGAATTTATAAAAAAAATTACAAAATACTCAGTTGGGTAAAAATAAAAATTGTTAAACGTAATTTTCAAAGGATCGATTTTCCACGAACCATAGCATTATTTAATCTGTTGGCGTGGGAATAGGATTCTTCTACTTTTTTTTTTTCAGTATTAATATTATTAGTTCTTTTTTTTCTTTCTTCAAATATGCAATTATTTAGCCGTACGTTAATAGTATGTATGTAATAAAGTAAAACAAAAAAAAAAAAACAAAAAAGGAGTTAGTCATACAATATAAAAGTTTTAAAGCACTGCAAAAGGTATAAACGATGAGTTGAATCATATTAAAGCGGTCGTAAAATAATAAAAATTGTTTTAAAGTTAAAGTTTTTGGGATTTACTCATTTATTTTCTTATGAAAAAATCATGTTTCGTACATTTATTTTCTTGAACCATTTATTTAAATACCAACACGATATTGGTGGAATCCAATAACATAATTTGTTTTGTTCTTTTAATATGACTTAGACACTAAATATGCTTTTTAGAGTACAAATTATTTGGGCCTGATTAATCAATAATCCAATCAGTAAATGGGCCTGTAATATAAGTAGATTGTTTAAGGTCAAACAATGATGAAAATTTGGGCTTATTAATTAAAACTATTAATTGACTTAAAAGATTCATTTATTATGGCTTTCAAGCTCAATTTTCTTCTTACATAAGGTAGAACCCCCCAAAATTTGTTAATCAATTTATATCTCAATACAAAATACTAATTATTTTCCTTCAATGACACGCTATCTGGTCGGTCCAAAATTAAAAAAAAAATAAAAAAAAACAAAAGATCATAAGCACCACATATTGTCCTCTATTTTGCTTCTATTTCTCTTATTGATTTCATGAGTTTGATTAAGGATTTACTCAGGTTTATTGATGGCACGAGTTCGGCTCATCCCCAATTTCCCTCTCAAGAAACTTAATTTCTCTAATTTGAAAAAGAGAAGGAGAATAAAACGACGTTGTTTTGGATTTTGGATTAAAAAATTTTCTTTTAGTGAAACGACGTCATTTTGGCTCTCCGAATAAGCCAAATAATTATCTAAAACAACGTCGTCTTAATGCTAAAAGCGACTTTTAAATCGCGGTTAATCACTTTTTAAATTTAATTTCGTGCGTAGTTATAAGTATAAAATGTACAAGATGGTGTATGAATATAAAGATTGGATAAAGTTCTTGGCACGAAACAGAGAGCCGAAAAATTCATGCTCAAAAGCTGAGAAAGTGATAAGTATAGCGGGAAAAAATTTACCAACCCTTTAATTAAAAAATAGTTTCTAAAACAATGGATGAAATAACCCTCCAAATTCTTTTTCCCAAAATTTCTTCAAATTATCATTCTCTCTTCGCGTAATTTTGATTATGCTATTACTTTTATATTTTTTTTTTAATTTCATCAAAACCTAAAATTATTAAAATATTCATTTAATCTTAAATATTTACCAAAATATCATTCTTCCTTAATTCTTCCAACTATCATTATCAACCAAACAAAACTCTAAAGGTTAATGTATCTAGGGACTTTGTTTTACTTATTCTCAACCTTCAACCACATTATCTCTCATTTTCTCTTAATTTCTATCGAGAAAAAACTCTCTAATTTTCATTTAACCATTTCAAAATTCTTAAAGCTTATATTTTTCTGTCCATTTAGCAACTATAAGTAACAAGTAACAGTTTAGTTTATAATTTTGGGCTTTTAAATAAAGTGACTATAATCCCTAACTCAAATCTAGTTATTTTTTTGCATATTTTGGTAATTTGTAGAGAGTAGACTTCACGTGAAATCTATGTTCCGTGTAGACTTCACGTGAATTATGTGTTCCGTGTAGACTTCACATGAAGTCTTCAAGTCAACCCAGATGTTAGTTTTGTATTTGACTATTTTTTGGATTCGGAGAATAGATTTCATGTGAAGTCTGCACATCCTTGTTTGGAAGAAAAAAATGAAGACTTCACATGAAATTTGTTGTATTATGAGTCAATTTTGCAATTGGCTAAAATTTTGACTTTAACGTAGACTTCACATGAATTTTGGGTAAAAATCACAGACTTCAGATGAAGTCTACGTTAGATACTAAGTAATATAACCTACATATGATTTTTGCGTTTTAAAAAAAAAATTAAAAAAGTAGAATACTCCATTTTAGTTGAAGACTTCAAGTGAAGTATGTGTTGTCAGAAACTTCACTTGTTGAATTCTGTATTAAAATTCAAACTTAGTCAATTTCAAAAGTAACCTCTATTTTATTTAAAGTAAACTTCACATGAAGTCTACAACATTATGTGAAGTCTACTATTTTCAATCGAAACGAAGTAGACTTTACTTGAAGTCTACTAAGAAAATTCATTATCCTAGGCAATTGCAAATATAACCTCCAAAAATGTAGATTTCATGTGAATTTTGCGTATAAAGTCAACATTTAGTCAAATACAAAAATCGCCTAGGAAAACTTCAGGTGAAGTTTTCTTTTTATCTTTGTAGACTTCATGCAAAGTTTACTTATCTTTATAAACTTCACATGAAGTCTTCTCATGTATAAAGTAGATTTCGAGTAAAGTCTACACTTATAAATAGTAGACTTCATGTGAAGTCCCTAATAAAAGTTTTGTAAAAATGCATTTAGAACATGCAACTTTTTTTTTTGTATTTTTCTTATATATGTTTGATACCATATTTTCTTCTATACAAGTTTAACATGTTTATATAGTTTTAACTGTATAAAGTTTCAAAAGAATTTAGAGATGCAGCTCATTATATGTATGCTTCACATGAAATCTCCTTGGTGTAGACTTCACATGTGTTAAGTATTATATATGTCTTAGGCTTTGATTAATAAGAATTTTTGTTGAGCATAATGCTCTTGTATGAGCCAATAATATTTGAGGATTTTGTAATAAACAAATATGATTGGCTTTTACAAGTGCATTATGCTCAACAAAAAGTCTTGCGAATCAAGACCTTACTTGTGCTTCCTTATGTATATGTTTTATAATTATTGTTGAATTCGACACGAATACTCTTTCAATTATATTGACTTGGTTCGTATTATGATAGAAATAAGAGAGAGATAGATCACATTATGTCCAGTCTTGCAAACCTATTATATGAGTAAACAAAAAACTATTACAACTCAATGAACTTTACAAGGTAACTAATTCATGTGTTTAAAATAGTTTTATGCATGTGATTGGTAAGTGTCAGACTTATCAAAAACATTGAAGAAGAGAAAAAGAGAGGAGAAGACGAGAGTTGTCATTTATTGATTTTTTTTTTTGTCAACTACCCTATTGACTTTTAAATCTCCTTCTACTACTGCAGGTAGGGAGTTCGATCCCTGGTGTTTTGAGGATTTGTAAAGTGACTACACCACTGGACCACCTATCCTCGGCGTTGTCATTTGTTGATTAATTCACTGATTAATAAGTTCAAGGTCTAAGGTTTAAATACCTTAAACCACTTTACACATAGTTCCCTAAACGGCAGCGTAATGCCACTAAACATAAAATGAACCCTACTAACAATAGACATGATCTATTCTCTTGAGATTCTCAAACGACATCCTACCAACAATAGACATCCTATTACTCATATCCTGAGCAATAAATTCAAGGAGACTGTGTGAAAACCAGCCACAAAGAGGAATGCCTTAATTCATATGAACATAAAGGGCACATAAAACATTTCTTTAGAGCATCTCCAACTTTTTTTACTCTAAATGTTATTTTAGGAGAAAATTTTCTCCAACCCATCTTCATTTTTACTCTAAATTAGAGGAATGTTATTTTTTCTTCTATTTTAGATGTGAACTTTTTTATTTGCAAAACAGTCCTTATAATTTTATAACTGATATAAATAACCATTAAAAATACAAGTAATGGCTAGGATTTTTATAATCACAAATTGATTTAAAGTTTTATATGTAGTTCCAATTTTTGGTTTATTTATGTTAACCTTAAACCCAATTTCAATTTTTGATCCAATAGTTGCTTAATTTTAGGTTAATCTTTAACCCTAGGTCTAAAAGAAGACTTCATATGAAGTTTCCAATGTGACGAGAAGACCTTCATTTGAAGTTTACTCAAATACATCAAATCTAATTTCTAAATTCAAAACTATAAATTGTACACCGCAAATCAAATATTTTTTCAGATGTTAGACCAAATTTAAAATTTTAATTCCATTTTTACATTTGAAATACAAAATCTACAAATCCATATGATTATTATAACTCATTACCTTACACCCTAAACCATGACATAATTTATTTACGAACTTTGTGCTTTCATTTTTGTTAGTTTTATTTCACCTTGGTTTAAGAGAATTTATTTTTGATGTTACATAATTGTTTATTATTATTATTATTATTTTGTAACCAAAATGTAAAAATATTTTAATAATTACTATTTTAATTTTAAAATTTATATTAAAATTAAAGTGTCATGTGAAATCTACTCTAACCCCTAAACTCTATACCATAGCTTCTAAACCGTAAATTCTACAACGCAAGTCGAATTTAACTATTTTATTCTATTTCTATATTTCAAATACAAAATTTACACATTCTACATAATTACTATATTTTATTACCCTAATCCCTAAATCATCATATAATTTGTTTATGAAATTTATGGTTTGTTCTTTGTTAATTTTATTTAACAATATTTTAGTGAAAATTTATTTTTAATATTTCATAATTATTTATTATAAGATTTTTTACATGAAGTTTTTTTTTTGCTTTTAGTAGACTTCACATAAAACTTAAATTTACTAAAACTGGAAAAAATATAAATATAAATTGTGTTTTCAATTTTTTTGTTTGGTCATTAAATACAATACTAAAGATTTATTATTCTCGTTAAATTATTTTTATTACACTTTTGTAATGATTATCATCTTATGCCATTCCTTTATCGAATTATAAATTAGTAATATCATATAGTGACAGCTACTGTTGATACTCATTGCACCCTAATTTTGAAGTGTCATTGTGTTTATTTTCTAGTTTCCTCTATATCTCAAGTTATCAACTAACAAATAAATTCCCTAAAAATCATAAAACAAAAAAAAAACATAAAATGGAAAGTATTTTTGATTAAATGAGTAAATATTACTTTCGACCCAAAAAGAAAAAAAGTACATATTATTTCGTAATTATTTTCACTAAAATTTGATTTCTTAGAGAACTGATATTCCACATAAATTTGTTTAGAAGTTTAAGGAGAAATTTAAATTATACATTAAGTATTTTCTATCCAAATATTAACAAAAATAATAGATATAAGCTAACGAAAGAAAATACATTATGGTTAAATCTATTTCTACAACTTCTTTTTACAGAATTTGACTTAAATAAATCGTATAATCTCATATCATACTATTTGGATTTCAGGGTTAAGTTTAAAGCGTGAATCAGATTTTGTCATTTAATTTTTATAAAAACGTTAGCTAAGTAAATAAATTTCTATTACTGACTCAGTCTCTGTGTGATTTGTTTTCTTTTTAATAAATAAAATAATGAACCAAAATCGAACACGAGAAGGCGTCGTTAACGCACGGCACAAAATATTTTGTGTCTTAAAAGACGCTCTTGTGTCTCTGTCTTTTTTTTTTGTTTTCTTTTTTTTTTTCTTTTAAAGTAGAAAATACTAAAACGACGTCGTGTGATTTTCATAAAGGCCAAAAAAAGAAGTCTCTTCATGTCTGTGTGAGAGAGAGAGACAAAGAGGTAAACCGGAAAAAAAAAAAAGAATAAAAGAATTTTGTTTTTGGATTTGGAGGTAATAAATTCAAAAACTTTTGAATGCTTTCGCTTCGAATCTGAGGTTTTCTGCTACAGAATTCTGGTTGGGTTCGTGCTGGAATTTGGAATAGAATCAGGGTTTTCCTGGATTTGAAAATGGCGGAGCAGAAGAGTAATGATAATACCAATAGATGGAACTGGGAGGTGACTGGGTTCGAACCAAGGAAGTCGGGTTCGAGTGAGGATGGTGTTAATCGTACGCCTTCGTCGATGCGTCGACAGTATTCGATCCCAACGAACCCGCACTCGTCGGAGCTTATGTCTAAGGTTCTGAGTTTGAAGGAAAAAGTTCAGGTGATAATTGCCTTTATGTTTCTCCGAAATGGAAGATTTTGGGTATTTATATATTTGGGTTTGAATGTGAGGTGGGTCTGAGTTTAGTGATATGTTTTATCTAAGCTCTTTTAATTGATGAGTTTGAAACTCTGAAAGGGGATGTTTCAAATGTTTATACGAGTAGAGAGCTGAGTTTGTGGAAGTTTTAGGTAAAATGCTATTGTGTAAGTAGGGATGATTGATGGAATTAAAGTCTGGAAAAATTGTTTGGTCGGAGCTATATTTTAGAAGTGGGTTTTGGTTGAACAGCTTGCAAAGGATGATTATGTGGGATTGAGACAGGAAGCTATGGATCTTCAAGAGTACTCTAATGCAAAGCTTGAAAGGGTTACACGTTATTTAGGTGTTCTGGCTGATAAAAGTCGTAAATTGGGTAAGTTATTAGTCCTCTTCACTGTACATATTCATGTGAAATTTTGAATGTTATAATGAGGAAAAAAAAAGAATTTTAAATGCTTAGAAGATATACATCATTATTGGTTACTTGTTCGATATTGGAATTGCATGTATATCTATAGATCTTATTCTATATGATTTTTGTTACTGTTGTCTGCTTCATGTTTTGTCATGGTGAAAATTCAAGGAATAGTTTTGTTCACTTAGCTGCATAGCCTATTACAGATCAATATGCCCTTGAGACTGAGGCTAGGATATCTCCACTTATTAATGAGAAGAAAAGGCTGTTCAATGACTTACTGACGACCAAAGGTGCAGATCTTCCATTACCGAAGTGATCAGATTTTCTCTCTGACCTCTTTCTTTATCTATAATTTTGAAGATATTCCCAACAACAGTTTTTGATTGTTTATGACCTGAATGTGTACTTTATGCTTTATTTTCAGGAAATATAAAGGTCTTTTGTCGAGCAAGACCATTATTTGATGACGAGGGTCTCTCTATTATTGAATTTCCTGATAACTGCACCATACGTGTAAACACTGGTAATAATACTCTGTCCAATCCCAAGAAGGAATTTGAATTTGACCGAGTTTATGGACCTCATGTTGGACAAGGTGAGATATGGTGCTTCACTGTTAATAATTCTTATCTGATGCTTAAGAGCAATTCCCAATATTTTTGCAGAAATTTGCAAGTATGCATTATTGGTTATAGATGTAATCTATATATTTATTACTTAGAATGCGGAACTTATTCAGTTATCTTTCCTCAGCCTCGCTGTTCAGTGATGTGCAACCTTTTGTGCAATCCGCTCTGGATGGATCTAACGTCTCTATATTTGCATATGGACAGACACATGCTGGGAAAACATACACCATGGTTACCCTCCTTTCCCTTTCCTCTCTCAGAATTAGATGTAAATCTGGTTTGGTATCCATATCAGTAATGCTTTTAGTATCTAAGTGGACTGTACATACATACAGAATAAATTTTCGAAGTTTCTGGGATTTAAGTAGTATGAACCGTCTCCTAATATTCTCATTTTTTTTACTGCGTAGTTGCATATTCATACTTTCTATACTCTTTGGGTCTGAACCAAGCCTAGGATATATATGTGAATGAACTTTGAACTCCGAAGAAAAAAGTATCACGTTATTTAACAGAGTTTAAATATGAGAAGCAAATTCATGGACGGTCACAGTATTATTTTTCCAATTCACCGGAGACTAAATCAGGCAATTGCTCTCTGTTAATAGACCTGACATGTTGTTGGCTTTTCTCAGGAAGGATCTAACCAGGACAGAGGTTTATATGCTCGTTGTTTCGAGGAACTGATCGATTTGGCCAATTCTGATTCAACTTCCACATCTCAGTTCAGTTTCTCGGTTTCAGTTTTTGAGCTCTATAACGAACAGGTGCTTCCTTATTCGTGTAAGCCAATACTTTTGGCTTTCGCTTTATAAGTGAAACAAGATAATGTAATGGAAATTGAAAGTCTTTTCTAAGCCAGAACCTTCATTTTTCAGATCAGGGATTTACTCTTGGGCTGTCAGAGCAACTTGCCAAAGATTAATATGAGTTTACGTGAATCTGTTATAGAACTCTCGCAGGAGAAAGCAGATAATCCATCAGAGTTCTTGAAAGTCCTGAAATCTGCATTTCAGAATAGGGGAAATGATAAACCAAAGTCTAATGTTACTCATTTGTATGTTTTATTCTGTGCTGAAGGCCTACTTAATAATATGATTCTCTGTTAAGATTCTCTACTCATGATATTTTTTGGAATTCTTGGCAGGATTGTCTCAATACACATTTCTTATAGAAACACAATTACGAGAGAAAGTATATATAGCAAGCTCTCTTTAGTTGATCTGGCTGGAAGTGAAGGTTTAACCGTGGAAGATGACAATGGAGATCATGTAACTGATTTGCTCCACGTAACGAATTCAATATCTGCGTAAGTTCAAGTGTCCCTTCCCCATTCCCTCTTTTCTTCTGCACCCTTATAACTCAATATCATACCTAACATCTGTATATATACCATTATCATTTGACATATTTCTTTGTGTCGGCGTTGTTAGCTTGAATTTTTGAATTAATTTTTTTTTTTCCAATACTAAATGCGCACATCTCGGGCTCTGTAGGCTGGGAGATGTTTTATCCTCTTTGACGTCGAAAAAAGATACCATTCCTTATGAGAACTCATTTCTTACAAGAATACTTGCAGATTCACTAGGTAAATGTTTCTGTTTTCGAATGCATGTGCCTCTACGAATACACCTTTGAATACATTTTCTTTACGTTGAGGATTTCTCCCTAGTGCTTTAAGTTCCTTCAAATGAGAACAATTTCCTGTAATGTGCAGGGGGGAGCTCCAAAACGTTGATGATCGTCAACATTTGTCCAAGTGCACGGAACTTGTCTGAGATAATGTCGTGTCTTAATTATGCCACTAGAGCTCGGAATACTGTACCAAGCCTTGGGAGTCGAGACACAATTAAGAAATGGAGAGACGTGGTAAGTGAATTAAGGAATTGCATCACACTCTCTCTCCTTCTGCCCTCATCTCTTGACTCTGTCACTTAAAGTTTGCTTAAGTTGTAATGCATAATCTGAAACTTCAGTAAAACCTTACGAATGAAGAACAAGGATTAACTTTCTATAGCTGAAAGTAAAGCAGATCGTGAAAGGATTTACTTGACGTACATATAGCATTCAGTTAGGATTTGACTTACTTAGACTGTTGGTTTGATCTCGTTCTCTTTGAGTGTTTCGTTTATTGCTGTGGAGATCAGATTTTGGAAATGAATTTTGTAGCTTTTTAGCTAAACATGATGCTCAGTTATATCCTTGTAAATCTTCTTTTTTCGTGCAGGCAAATGATGCTCGGAAGGAAGTATTGGAGAAAGAGAGGGAAACTCAGCATCTGAAACAAGAGGTTACGGGTTTAAAACAAGCACTTAAAGAAGCAAATGACCAATGTGTTCTGCTCTACAATGAAGTACAGAGAGCGTGGAGAGTTTCATTCACACTGCAATCAGATTTAAAGGTTCTTCAGTGCTAACTGGGATGGTGTCTAGTTCTTTTAGTTATTCCTTGTAAGATTTATTTCTAATAATGATTTACTTTTTTTCCATGCAGCCAGAGAATACGATGGTTGCAGACAAACATAAATTAGAAAAGGAGGAGAATTCTCAGTTAAGAAATCAAATAGCTCAACTTTTACAGTCAGAACAGGAACAAAAGCTGCGGGTGCAACAACAAGATTCAACCATTCAAAATCTCGAGGTTGGTGCTCTTATAGTATATACTTAAGCTTTGGGACATGAATTATTGCCTTTTATCATAAAGTATCTACGTAACAGAAAACAGATGGTGGAATTGCTTCCAAGTAGGTTTCTTCGTACATGATAGCTATGACATTCATCTTTCTCTTTTTATTTTATGCAGTCTAAAGTTAGAGACATAGAATCACAACTAAGTGAATCCCTTAAGCCTGACATGACAAGATCGAGAGACCCCTTGGAATCTCAGGCCAAAGCAGCTAGGAATACAGCCGATTCTTCTGCAGTTACCAAAAACCTTGAGGAAGAACTGAAAAAACGTGATGCACTGATTGAGGTTCTGCTTTTTTCTTCCTATTGGCACATTTATAGTAGTGACTCCTCCATTTTTTGAATAACCCAAATGATATTTGAACCTGAACATGTGTCTGAAGAGAGTAACTGTTTTCCGCAGAGATTGCATGAAGAAAATGAAAAACTGTTTGACAGATTAACAGAAAAGTCGATGGCTAGTTCGACTCAGGTGATTCATTTCTCTATTCTACGTTATGGATGCTTTCTTTTTGCAGCTGTTGGAAGAAAAAGTATCTAATCTCTTGTCTTCATTGAAAGTTACTAATTGCCACACACATAGAAGTTACCTGCACCAGCTTGTGATTTACTTACTCTTTATCAACCATTATTGTATATAGGTATCTAGCCCCTCACCAAAAGCTTCACCAACAATCCATCCTGCAGATGGTGACAGGTAGTCATTTAATCACCTGTTTCATTCAAAATTCTGCCTTGTCTTTTTTGATTTACCTTTCTGACCACTTGATCTGTAATATTTTTCATCAGGAAAAATAGTGTTGGTGCTTTACCATCTTCAGCGGACAAGAATGAGGGCGCGATTACAGTATTAAAATCTAGCTCTGAATTAGTAAAAACTACTCCAGCTGGAGAATACTTGACATCTGCATTGAATGATTTTAATCCCGAACAATATGAAGGTCTTGCAGCCATTGCTGATGGCGCAAACAAGCTTCTGATGCTGGTACTGCCACTGGGTTAATAGTTTGATGTTGAATACCCTTTTAGATAATTCAGGGATGTTAATAACTGAATTTTTTCTACCACAGTTATAATATATAATACTAACCATAAGTTCTGTTTCTCACTAAAACATATATCGCTGTTTATGTTTATATGTTAAGAACTTTTATTGTGATTGTTGACTTGCAGGTTTTGGCAGCTGTCATAAAGGCTGGTGCTTCCAGAGAGCATGAAATCCTTGCGGAAATCAGAGATGCTGTCTTTTCATTTATCCGTAAAATGGAGCCAAGAAGAGTAATGGATACAATGCTTGTTTCTCGAGTCAGGATATTGTACATAAGGTCCTTACTTGCAAGATCACCTGAGCTTCAGTCGATTAAGGTAAATATAAACCAAATTTCATTATCCTTTTTTTGAAAAGCTCTTTCCTCTCTTCTCTTTTCTAAAATTAATGTTACGTCACCCACTTCTTTAGGTTTTTCCTGTTGATCACTTTCTAGAGAAGCCTTATACTAGTCGAACTAGAAGCTCCAGCGGAAGTAGCAGCCCAGGTAGATCACCAGTTCGATATTATGATGAACAGATTCATGGCTTTAAAGTAAATTTAAAGCCAGAGAAGAAAAGTAAGTTGGTGTTCGTAGTTTCAAGAATTCGTGGACATGACCAGGTATAGCTAAATTTCTCAGAGCAGTTCGGTTCTTACCTGATATCTGGAAATCTAAGATAGAAACGTACAAACTTCTCTTGTTTGTATTTTAGGATACTGGGAGGCCGCAAGTGACTGGAGGAAAGCTGAGGGAGATACAAGATGAAGCCAAAATTTTTGCCATTGGAAACAAACCTTTAGCGGCTTTATTTGTTCACACTCCAGCTGGTGAATTGCAAAGACAGATTAGGACATGGCTTGCAGAAAATTTTGAGTTTCTTTCTGTAACAGCAGATGATGCTTCAGGAGGAACCACTGGCCAATTAGAGCTTCTTTCCACAGCAATTATGGATGGTTGGATGGCTGGAGTAGGAGCTGCAGTGCCACCTCACACAGACGCTTTGGGACAGCTTGTATCTGAGTATGCAAAACGAGTCTACACTTCTCAGATGCAGCATCTAAAGGTGAAAACAGGAACTTTGTTGAAGTAGGCCCTAATGTTGAGATCTAGATCTTATTTGCTAAAGAAATTGTTTGTAATGAGGTCTAATATGGGGATAATTTTATTAGGATATTGCTGGTACTTTGGCTTCAGAAGAGGCAGAAGATGCCAGTCAAGTAGCGAAGCTTCGATCAGCTCTCGAGTCTGTTGACCACAAAAGAAGAAAGGTAACACCTAAAAGAGAAACTCATGCTTTCATATTGTTATACTCGTTCTCATGATCTCTTAGAACTTTTCCCATGCCTTAATACACATTCTCCTCTTTAACAGATTTTACAACAAATGAGAAGTGATGCAGCTTTGTTTACCTTGGAAGAAGGTAGTTCTCCAGTTCAAAATCCTTCTACAGCAGCCGAAGACTCAAGATTAGCTTCCCTCATTTCTCTAGATGCCATACTGAAGCAAGTCAAGGTATAGACAACTCTTTCATATGAAGCCGTCATGAATTTTACTTGATTAACTACATGAGGTAAAAATGGTTAATATATACTATTGCTTCTTGTAGGAAATAACAAGGCAAGCCTCTGTCCACGTTTTGAGTAAAAGCAAGAAGAAAGCATTGCTTGAGTCGCTTGATGAACTTAACAAACGAATGCCTTCTCTTCTTGATGTTGATCATCCATGTGCACACAGAGAGATAGCTACGGCTCAACAGTTGGTTGAGGTAAGTGATCGAGACAAAGATCAATTCAAAGTCGTAAGAGATTTGATACATAAGTTGTTTTATTTATTGGACTGCAGACTATCCCAGAACAAGAACACAATTGTCAGGAAGAAAAGAGACCTTCATTAGATTCAGTACCCTTAACTGAAACCGATGTCTCTCAATGGAACGTTCTGCAATTCAACACGGGAGGTTCTTCATCTCCATTCATCATAAAATGCGGAGCTAACTCCAACTCAGAGCTCGTGATAAAAGCAGATGCTCGAATTCAAGAACCTAAAGGAGGTGAAATCGTGAGAGTTGTGCCAAGACCTTCGGTTCTAGAAAACATGACATTAGAGGAAACAAAGCAAGTATTTGATCAGTTGCCTGAAGCTCTAAGTTCACTGGCCTTAGCCAGAACAGCTGATGGCACACGGGCTAGATACTCTAGACTCTACAGAACTCTAGCCATGAAGGTTCCCTCTCTTAGGGACCTCGTTGGAGAACTTGAGAAAGGAGGAGTGTTAAAAGATACCAAATAGACCGAAACAACTAGTTTCATTTTGTGTAACTAAACTATTCTTTTTTACTGTGTGGCTTTTATATTTTTGGACCTCTCTGTATCTGTGTGTGGGTACTCTGTACTTTGTTGCCACCAATGGATTGGAGGTACTGTGTAAAAACAGTTTCAGCTTTTAAAAAAAGCTCACATGATTTTTCCTTATTTGTCTGAAATCTTTCACAAGAAAATCTGTGGCATAAGAAAAAAAAAAAAAAAGAAATAATATTGACTGGATTTTAAGAATGAACATTTTGTATACATTTGGCTTATTGTTTCTGAAGTCAAAAATTGGTTATAAACCTCTCAACAAAAATTTCGGTTCCAAACCGGTTCAACTCCACCAAACAAGTATTCAGATAAATTTTCAATCCCACCTGATGAGTCTTTTGTGCTACATGAGCTTGTTGTGTCTGATGAACTAAACAGTGACGACAAACTCCCACTCGACGAATCCACACGCGGCAACAAACTCTTGTCACTGTCCCTCGGTTTGTTGTTGCCGCTTCTTGATGGAATCGCTGCCAGTTTTCTTCTTTCCTTTGATTTCTGACCACTGTTCTTGTTCACCTGTCTTGGAGAATCTCTGTCAATGAAGATGATCTTGTCAGATATGAATAAATTTCATTAACAAGATTGGACTTTTGATATGTGTTAATCTTTGTAATTACCTTGCATAGAGAAGCATGTATGCTCCTTCTAGTAATACGGTCTCTAATTGAACCCGGAAAACCTGCGAAATCAAAATCAAAATCAAGATTCCGGATAAAGCAGCTAGCAACATTGGTATATGTAACTGTTCTTGAGACGTACATTGCTGTCATCAACCTTGAACCAATCTCCATGGAGGGTCTTTATGTAGCAAACATAATGACCTGAAACTGAACTGCTCATAGCATCTAAATGAACCACCACTGCGTAAAGACTATAGACGTGACGATCCTCCTTACTTGGGTTACTCATATACGGGCTAATATTAAGAAGCTCGGGGAAATGAATGGGTTTACTCAGCTTTCCGAAGTTATATGACTGCACGGAGAACACAAATCATTGTTTAAAATAAACCAATAATAGTCAACAACTCCATGAAACTTAAAGGAGGATGAAGCTTCTCACCTGAAAACGTTTCAAAACAACAGTAAGAATATTAGGTCCTTCCAGTATCATCAGTTTCTTTTTGGCTTTCTGGTAACATTTACATCTGTGGTTGTAATGGGAAAACGATGGTAAAGCTTGGAATTAGTAGCTTTTAAAGTAAATATTTGTTATCCGAAGACAACTTCAACTACCTGCCACAGAAGTACCGGTTCTCTCCATCTAGAACTTCGTAGGCTGTAAATTGAGCAAGTGCTTCTTCGAGGCTTCCTATATCCCCATCAATCTCAACAGTTAGATCCATCATCAGCTCTGATCGCTCAGATTTGTGAAGGCATTTCATGCATTTTATCTGTGTATTATTCACCATTAAATCCGTAATTGAGATTACTTTGACTGCCATAAAGCAACAAGCAACGCTCTTCAAGTAAAGATACATTAATAATATAAACCTTGGAGTGAAGATATCCACCAAACGTAAGGCCTACTAAAGTAGTTTCTTCTGCAAATGTGCCAGCTGCATCAGCCTCTTTGAGGAAAACAGATTGCATTGTATCAACAGCACACCTGACATTCTTATGAAACAGCACTGTGACTTACCTTTGCGTGGTTTGCAACACTAGAAAAGCTACTTAAAGCATAACTTATATGGTTCACCTTAAAAATTCGTGTGCGTCTTCTTCCTTTCCAGGGCCTAGATGCTTCCCAATTTTCTGTAATTTTGATAAGATCTTAATAGGTGATAGAGGAGATTCTCCTCCCCTTGCCCTTAAAATTAAGTATTCAAACTCACAAACGAAACACCAACTCTTCTTTGGACCTGCAAAACCAAATATCAAGATAACATTCACATAGTTACTATAAGAGCAGTAAAACTGATTTTGGCGTGCAACTTACATGTGTTAGAGTGTGATCCCCTAATAAGGTATGATAAAAGTGGCTGAGTAAATGCCAAGCACTGAAGGACAGCATTTGCATAACAACTACAAAAATAATAATAATAGAAGTGATAATCACAAACATACTTAAAACAGAACTACATTATACTCTTTCTGCCAACTTTAAGATCATCAAGCTATAAGCAAGAAAAGTTAACAACAGGCTGATCTTTACCTGTTCCCCAAGTTCACAAGGCCAAATGGCTGTAATACTACTCTATCACAATAAAGTTTCAAAAACAATTCATAAGGGAAGCTCATCTGCACAAATATAAAAACAGAAACATCAATATCGGCTAATGGCAGTAGATATGATCAAGGTACAAAAGACTTCATTTTGCAATCCAGTAACCTCATCAATAGAACTGGAAGGTTGAGACAGTTTTGATGACTTTGGGGGTCTAAAATGATGAACAACTTTCTGCACTGACGTTTTCAATCCACTACTTGAAGCTTGTGGCGCTTTTGGCTTACTATGAGCTTTTGAAAGTAAAAGAACAGTTGAAGACGGCATTGCACCATATGGTTCAGATGTAGTTCTTCCATGTCCAAGTGCATTCAATTCTTCTTCACATTCAACTGACAATAATTTATCCGAAATTGATATTTTAGCTGAATCACCCAATTTCCGTGAATTCTGATTGCCAGTTTTTTGCGGCTTTGCATCTGTAAGTACAACAGTCTTGCCTTTGGCATATTTTCTCGCTGATTCAACCTTCTCTGTGCGGTTATGTGATTTCTTCCTACTTATTGGCCTAGTCTCGTAAAAATTATCACTTTTGTTTAAAGAAGTAGAGAAATCCACAGCTTCAGATTTGGCTTGAACCTTTTGAATACTAGGCCTACTTCTAGATATATCACAGGAAACATCTACAGACACGCCACTAGTGACACGAGAAGGAGATTCAATATTTGATACTTGTGCATCTGCAGAAAGCTTCAAGTCATCAAAATCACGCACCAAATGTGAATCTTTAGGAAATCAATTGCAAAATCATTATTACCATCAGATTTAACAAACTCCTCTGTTTCTTTATCATCGTAATCAGGACGAAAAGGCGATCGACATTCTTCCTTATGACCTCGTCGCCAATGAAGAATTTGACACTTGCTAGAACTACAAAATCAAATAAGCAAAAAATCAAACATATATATAAAAAGACAATCACTTTAAAATAAATAGAACCAATAAAAATCTAAACTTTTCTTCGTGATTTTGGATTCTAACACTACCCATAATCAATAGAAAATTCAAATATGCAAACAAAGAGAGAACAAACCAGTATCGAACAGATTTGCACTGAGCGCAACGAGTAGTAGTAGGGTAATGACAAACAGCACAACGAGAAACATCGGAAAGCGAGTCACTATAATCAACTACAGTAGCTGATTGAACTTGCTCCGCTAAATAAGATTCCTCAGTGGCTAAAGCAACAAGACGAATAACCTCTTCTCTTCTCACAGCAGCAGATCTCCATAGCCGGCGAATAAGAAGAAAAACCAACATCACAAACCCAATCAATACAAAACGAAACCCTAAGGTTCCATTTTCAGAAGCCAACAGCATAGTAATCTCAAAATTGAGAAGCCAGAACGAATCTGGAGAAGAGAAACCGAATGAGACTGATTAACATTGTTTGATTGAATGCAGTGGAGGAAGATGAAGACGACGACGATGATAATGAGAGTAAGAGTAAATATGGAGTGTAGGAAGACGAAGAAGATGGTGGTGAGTAGAGAAGCGACGGCGATTAAAGGATTGGGGCATCTGGAGAGATAAAAAGCTAGAGAGAGAAAGGTGGAAGAAGAAGAAATGGTGTGGGTTTGTAGAGAGAGAAGTTGAAGAAGAAAGGAGGGAATAAACGTGCACTTGTTTTTTGTCGTTTTGTTAAAAGAGACACTTTGGAATCTGTTTTTTTTATTTTGTTAATATATTTTATTTAATATTGTGTCGATTAGCAACAACGTCGCTTTGGCCGAGTGGTTAAGGCGCTCGCCTGCTAAGCGAGTGGGCTCTGCCCGCGAGAGTTCGAATCTCTCAGGCGACGAGTTTTTTTTTTTTTAAAAGATTTATTTAATGCAGTTCACAAGAGTCAAAGACCTCCACGTGGCATACTCTTGCCCAATCAAACTCGATCCGTCGCAAAATGTTTTTAAAAGAAAATATCAAATATTTGTTTTTTAGTTATTGATTTTATGTTTATTGAAACTTTAGAATTGTTTTTACCAAATTCTTCTCAATTTGCTTTGGTTTTTGAGTTTGGGTTCAATCCCTTTTCATTATAAAAAAAAAAAATTTAAAAAGATTTTAATAAATAATTTGGATCCTAGATAAGTTTTTGTGCCTATCTTCCGGTAAGCCAATGCACATGTTAGACCATCTACATTAAAAAAATTTAATAGGTTCTTGGGCTTAGGTTTTTAGGAATTTTTAACTAAAAAAGTAAAAAAATAACTAAATAGTGAAGAGAGACTCGCAGATACAGATGTTTTTAGTTCTATGCTTGATTGGTTCGTGTCTCGAGAAAAGCATTGAAGAGAAAGAAAAGTTTCTGTCTATCAAATTAATGACAAAAAAGAATGTTTAATTTTAAATCGTTGTCTAAATTTTAATTTTTATATTACATATACTTCATACATCACGGTAAACTCTGTTTTCACATTTGCTTGGTTCAAAGTATATAAACGTGGCAGGGCCCAAAATTTCACTATACCATAGCAATGAACCAAACATAGTCCAACAAAAAAGAACCAGATTCTTCACCGGCTCACAATATCTGGTACTAGTAGTTGTAGCCTCCTTCTCTGTAGTCTGTTGAATCTTTACAGAGCATAGACCTAAGTTCCATCATTGCTCTTGGTGGCTCTAAGTGTTCGGGCTTGAGGGCGTTCCCAAGCAAGCTTTGCATTTGTGTCAAAAATATTTCATCTAAAACCTGAAGTCACTCAAGGATAAGATAAGTAAAGAAAGACAAAGAACATTTTTGTTTACAGCTCTCAAAGAATAACTTACAGAAACGGCGATTCGCGGGCCTTTGTGCCAAGTCACATTATCTTTCCTATCTTCCAAAAGACGAAGCACATCCTGGAATATGGAAAAAGAGCAGTGAAGATGCAGAAAGACAAAAGCTTGCGCTGGAATGAATTATGATGATTTCTCTTACCTGTCCAATTCGGTCCCAGATTCCTCTGCAGATAGATATAAACACATCGGGTAAAAAAACACCATGTAAATGATCGATGGTTTTGTCTAGCAAATCTTTCAATGCCGTCATTCTGTTTCTAACATCCGGTTCCGCTGTGGTTTCCCGTAAGTCGTGGATGATGGTCTTTAGCTTCATGTGACTTTGTATCCTCGTCTGTTAATATAACAAGACCATGAAAAGATTTTCAACAAACGTGGCAACGAGAACAAAAATGAGAAGAAGTCTGTAATAGAAAAGAGTAATATACATTCTCTGCGAGTTTCTCCACAAGCGCTTGCATATAACTTCTGAATTTGGCTCTTAATAATACTGTCACCTCACTTAACCGCTCTCCCAAGACTCTATTTTCTCCATCAGGGATATACGAATTCCAAGATTTGAATCGGTTCTCTATACTTGGCCGCAAAATGTCAAGCACTCTTTTCATTGAGTTGAGAAGAACTCCGAGCTGAAATTATACCAATATGGCGTTAATGTGTTTTCATCTTACATCCCAAAAAAGAAAGAAAAAAATACTACGAAGTAACATACTTCTTTTGGAACAGAGTAGGGATTAGGTGAGCCTTTGGTGAATTTCTGGACAATTTTAATGCCGAAGATTTTACTTTCCTTTAAGGGAGATAAAATTTCTGTAAATTGTTTCTCCATGGCTTCAACTATTGCCTTCTCTGAATCTGCTACAACCTTTTCTTATTACGAAAAACAACATATAAGATTACGATCATAAAACAACACCATAGCATGTAATGTCGACCTAAGTATATTAGTGGAATCGAAGAAATCAAATGAAATCTTTGTTGTTTCACTTACCTTCTCCAAGGATATTGCGTATTCTGGCCAACGTCTAATGATAATATCATATTCATCAAGTGTTCGATTGAGTCTCTCATACATCTCATCAACGAAAGGAGAAGTCAATCCCGGAATATCGCCACATGATTTTGCCTGAAAATAGATAGTCTGTCAATAATTTGCAATTGACAGAGGCCTTTAAACGTTCTACATTCTGCAGTATATGATCAAACTCGGAAAAACTTAGTGGCAGAGTTAGTACCGTCTCTAGCTTGCAGAGTTCATATAATACACGTCTTTTCTCTTCAATCCAGGATGTGATATATGTATAGAAAAGCTCTTTGGCATTAACGCCACCTTTAATAGGACTGCAACATGACAATCCAGAAGTATATAGGTGCCTATCAGTACCAGCAAAATTGCATATAAAGCTTGAAATAGATATTAGAGAATTTACTTTAAGTTCCAGCTAGAAATATCTCTCTGAAAGTCGGCAGTTGTAATAACAAGGTCAACAACCGGAGGTGATGGTCCAGGAGGAGGCCATACGAGAAGAAACTCCCGGAGCCTATTGCATAGATCCACACTATATATTGCTGCAGAAAGATTTGGAAGGTCTATAAAGCTGTTTGAGAGTTGACAAAGAGAAAATCATTAGAGAGATACATTGTACAGCAAAAGGTATTATCTGAGTTAACATATATGCTGCAAATCTTTGACTTGATAGCCTCAAACAAACCTTGGGAGCACATTACAGTTATGGATCGCTATGTCAGTGGATATTTCATTCTTTAGGCATAACATTAGAGACTTCATCTTTTGATACGAAGCTGGAAGCGCCATGGGATCAACTGAAACACCTTCATTACGGTTGACAAGTAAATCGTTTGTTTCCAGTAAATGCCTTCTTGACCTCTTCTTTGAAGCAGCCTGTAAGTGATTTCCGTGGGTGGCAGATGACATATATGACAAAGTAAATTTGGTTTAATAAAACAAGTCTGATTAATACCTGAAAGTATCTGCAAAGTTTCAACTGTGCCTCGGGGTTTAACACATCGTTGAGAAGACCATATAGCTTGACAGCTGATTCAATTGCAGGTGCTGGAGTCCCCGTAGCAGACTCAAAAACATCTTTCATCCCGGAGAAAGACAGGTCATCAAGTGATTTATAATTCTCAAATGCCAAAGCGAGAATCTGCTGAATTTGTTCATCAATTTCCCCAAGTAATCGATTCTGACAGAAGGGAAAAAAGTTGAAGTAAGCTACATGAATACTGAAGATAACAACTCAACGATCAAAGCTAACCCACCTCTTGATGACTTAAAACAGCCTTGTGGTTGTTTTTCATTATGATAGGGAATAAAAAATCATGTATCAGATCAAGACAGTCCTTGGTTGGCGTTGCTACATCCATGACATATGAAAGATACCTGCAAATACTCACAAAACATTGCTTTGTTGCCGCAAAAGAGATTTAAAACATTAAAACTGTTCATAGACACTCAATGAATACCTTAATCTTGTGTATGCATCTGAAATCCCGTAGTAGGATGCGAATCGAGTTATCATCCAATGCCATGGGCCTTTAAACCGTAAATTTCTTCGCTGAAATCGTTCCGCTTTCATAGCCACCTCCAGGATAAGATCGTACGCTGAAGTTTCTGCCACCAACCCACACTTAGTATTTTCATCTAAACTGCTTGTGTAACCAAATTGGACTTGGATTCTCCCAATAAGTTCATGCTCTGGTTCATGATATATTGGCAACCAGCGCAGTTTTTCACTCTGGTTCAAGAAAATAAAACATAAGCTCTTCAGCTTCATTGTCAAATTGACTCAGTGATCTGAAAAATAGGGCGTGTGAGAGAGAGAGAGAGAGAGAATCTGACCGGATCATCAGCTATAGCTGCTAGCTGAGCTACGACACGACCAAGAAGTTGCCCCTTCGAGTCTCGAACTTCAATGATTAAATCATCACCAAGACAATCTGGTAAGCTATAAGAGAGAAGAATATTATAGTCCAATGAGAATGAGTATAAAGAATTAATTTTAAAGATAATGTGAGTAAACAAGGGCACATACAAAATAAAAGTTTCGCCAGATCCAGGTTGCGTCTTAATTTGATCCTCTTCAGCAGAGCTTTTTAACCTCAATGAACATGAATATGTTTCTGAAAACAGGAAAAACCAAATAAATGAATAATGATGACCAAAGTAAGATGACGAGTACGTCCAAAGTACGATGCAATACCTTGTACTGCTTCATAAATTTGTGGTCCAGTGTGAGACGTAACAATTTCATTTTTAACGGCCTTTGAGACCTGCTTTACGTAGCGAGCAGCAGCCTGCATGTAAGCTAAACTTTGACGCGAAAAAGAACCATTTAGAGGAGCTTGAGGAGTAACATGAACTTTCCTAGCTGCTTTCCATCCAGAAGATAACGCCAAATTCAGTTCTGCAATATGCTGACGAACAACTTCAACCTTTTCCTTGGAGACCGTCAGTGCAACAATGTTACAGCCAGCTGGTGGATCTAATCCCATTTTAATCCTACGAACTGTATAAAATCATACTCTTGTAAGCACAATTGCAGGAATTTCTACAAGTGGTCAAGTCCAGTGGGAGAAAAAGATATACATGTGTATACCTTGGAGTCTAATTTTTCCAATAGTCTTCTTAGATTTTGGAGCAGATGTCTCGGTAACCAACCCAGAAGGTCCTTTTCCCAGTAACTCTTCTTCAGATTGAAGGAAAAATCTCTGCAAACTAAATGCATTCCTCATTATTGTGCATTCGTTGTTCAGGAAGTAAGAAGCCTCACTGACATTATCTATTGACCATGAATTAAGACATAGCCGCACACAAGCTTCGTAGGCAATCATTGCAGACCATGGACCTTGCTCACTGCATTCAAACATCGGATGTGGGAATATATAAATCAGAGGGGAAAAAAAGATAAGACAACAAAACATAAGTTAGCTATGTAACTCAACCTTGCGTGAAAAGTTGGGAAACGTGGAAGCAATGAATTCGTTGAATTGCTGGTTCCGTTCTGGATTCTTCCGGAAGTTCCAGCCTCAACATTTCTTCTTTGTTCACATTCATTATGCGAAGCTACATTGTTTCGCACACCACAAGCTTCTGCTTCCTGTAAACATCATAATCAAATCAGAACAGCAATAGATGGTATCATAAGAAGGGTATCAGAATCTTTGTAAGTGGGTAAAGGAAAATTAGACCAAAGGAAAACGAAAGTACATATGAAATTTCAGTGCTTGTAGCTGAGTCTGACAGCTCATCTCCAACAAAAGCCTTTGCACCATTACTTCCAAGTCCATTTTGAGCTGCCATCTTATATACGTGAGGCAAGCCAGCATGAATTTTATAATCTTGAGGAGATCGTTGAGGCGAGTGGTGCCTCTGGAATGTCTCTTCATCTGAATTAGAAGAAGTAATGTCCATGTCTGAACCATAGCCATCATCGTTATTACCTCTCGGTTTTGTGGCTGTCGACAACGGAGGAGCGCTCCTGAGTCCAAAACCATGAGAATTGGCACTACAAACAGACTTAGAATCCACTTTCCGGTTACCAATTGTCCACCTCGAACCAACATCCTAAAAACATTGTAAAACAAGCAATAGTTACAGACAGTGACATCAAGCAACATAGAAACTAGAGCTTAAATAGAGAAAATGTATTTCATACCTCTCCTAAGCTTCTTAAGCCATGTTCCCTGAACATTATTACCAACCTTTACCCTAAAGTTCAAAAAGTCCAGAGAGAACAGAAATAATCAAAATGCAGATAATCCCATTCACATTCAGATATCGAATCTCAGTTCTACACTCAATTAAACACAACTCAAATCCCTAGTTCAAAGCAACGGAAGAAACCTCTCAGAACGAATCGATTAACACCTAAAACGAAATCTATCGACTCGAGGACTACAAAAGCAAAATTCTATTGAAACGGTCAAAGAGAATGTAGAATCAGAATTACTTTTTCTCTTAGCACGAAGTTCACATGAAAGCAAAACGAAAACTCACAAAATTGAAGAATCGATCTACACTTAATCAAAACCAAAAGAGATTACAATGCATAAGCTTACTTACACTGCTGAAGAATGACTCCTCGGAGATTTGACTCTTTTTTCCGGTGAGAGTGTACACAAGTAAGAAACAAACTGGTAATTTTATTATTTTATTTCTTCGAAATTGACTACACCATTGACAATCATTGACTCGAATTCACTATGAAGAAAACAAAAATGGCAGATTATAAAGAAAAAAATGGAAAATCGATGAAGATCGTCAATATTGTGAAAATGTTGAAAGCTTCCTCTTTCCTTTTTTATCTCTGTAAAAACTTGCGCCATTATAGGAAAAAGTATAATATATTGTTGAGAGGCTCTGACGGAGACGTCAATTAACGGTAACGGAGACTTTAAGATCACTAACGTGAATCTGACGTGGCAAGTGGAGACACAACCTTTTTCCATAACGGCAATGTTACTCGCGCGTGTACCAAAGACTCTAATTTTTTTTCCTATAAATTAAGAAGAAATGCGATAATTAGTATGAAATTACACTTATCATCTTATTTTATTTTTGTAGAAATACACTAATCTAAGTAATTATTAAAATGACTAATAGATTTCGTTTAAATGATATGGTCGCGTTTTATTCACCTACTCTGTATTTCTTTCTTTTTTCATACCTAAAATATCGCGCCGGATCTCAATTATCTTATTTGACTAAGGAACATAAAATTCATCGATTCACTTTTATTAAAACACAATAAAATCCAAAAAAAAAAATATACATAATTTGATCCGGCGTGTAAAGTTAAATAATCAACTAATTTGTATTTAAAAAAACTAATCTAAAAATAGATAATAATTTTATTAGACAACTTTTGCTTGTCTTCTTCCGATGTTTTTTCTCCGACCGCATTAGTTGTGTCCAGGTAACGCCGTAAACGCATATGCTTAGCCAGCAAGTTACAGACCTTAAATAGGCTTCAAAAGGCCCATAATAAGCCCAATTAAAAGTCCATTTTCTAACATTTGACTTTATTAACCGTCAACTACTCAACAGCTGACGCCCTAAATTATTATTTTTTCATTAAATTATTATTGTCCATTCACTCGTGGTAATAGAAAATCGAAACTCAATCCACGCGCCTCACAGCTTCCTAATGTATTACAAGCAACGACGTCGTTTTATACGAGATTGTTTCTCACGCGCGAGTGAAGAGAATGTCCTTTTTACAGCTCATTATGACTCGGCTTTGTTTCGTCTTTTTATTCTCTTTTTTTTCTTCTTCTCAATTTCTTATTTTCTTCCAGAAATTTCTTCCGATTTCAAATTTTCCGTCAAATCAAAAAAGAGAAATTTTTTGAGATCCTCTCTAATGGCGGCGACGTTAAGCAGAGATCAATATGTATACATGGCGAAGCTTGCTGAGCAAGCTGAGCGTTACGAAGAGATGGTTCAATTTATGGAGCAGCTTGTAAGTGGAGCTACACCAGCTGGTGAGCTCACCGTTGAGGAGAGAAATCTTCTCTCCGTCGCGTATAAGAACGTGATTGGATCTCTACGTGCTGCTTGGAGAATCGTGTCTTCGATTGAACAGAAGGAAGAGAGTAGGAAGAACGAGGAACACGTGTCGCTCGTTAAGGATTACAGATCTAAGGTTGAGACTGAGCTTTCTTCGATCTGTTCTGGAATCCTCAAGCTTCTCGATTCGCATCTGATCCCTTCCGCTACTGCCAGTGAGTCTAAGGTGTTTTACCTAAAGATGAAAGGAGATTACCATCGTTATATGGCCGAGTTTAAATCTGGAGATGAGAGGAAAACAGCTGCGGAAGATACCATGATCGCTTACAAGGCTGCTCAGGTATATTTGATTTCGTTTTTCACTGAATCGCTTTGTAGATACTGTGAATCAATCCAGTTTTAGTTGTTACTCTATAGCAAAAACCCTATTTTCGGAGATTAATTCAAATTAGTCAAATCTGTAATCAGCTGTTTCGTAATAGGTAAATTTGTCTCGAATCGAGCTATTGTACCGATCAGTTCGTTAAAAGGGTCAACTTTTATATAATTTGAGCATAAGGAGCACTTATTTACTGTGTATGATTGTTCGTAATGTATCATGTGTGATCAATTACAAGGTTTTGTGTGTTTGATATGCAAACTAACTTCTCTCACCTATGTTTTCTCTTATAATATCTTTGAAGGACGTTGCAGTTGCTGATCTGACACCTACACATCCGATCAGGCTTGGTCTGGCCCTCAATTTCTCAGTGTTTTACTACGAGATTCTCAACTCTTCAGAGAAAGCTTGTAGCATGGCCAAACAGGTATTCTTTCTTCATCCTCCAAATTGCATGTTTGTTTCAAGTCAGTATCTGTGTCTGTTATAAACATAAATCATTTTATGTGTTTTGTTAGGAAGAGTTTTTCTCTGTTTCTTGATTGATATTTTTGATACCTAAATTGACCACTTGTGTTACTATTCATTGTGACCCCATCTTTCATTCATTGTGTTGGATTGATTTGAATAAACTTTGGAATATTATTAGTAGAAACTAGAAAGTAGAGAAGTTGGTGATAGTAAGGAACATCTTTTTTATTGTGTCTAAACGGACCCACTTCTCCTTAATGACAGAGATTCTAAAGAAAAAGACATTCTTCAAAGTCATTTTCTTTCTTCTAACTTTTTTGACCAACGCCTCTCACATCAACCAAATAATTCCTTCTGTCAGTAGAATCTCTTAGAATGACAGGCCAAAGAACCACAAGATCTCATATATTATTATGCAAAAGAAACTGAATAGAAGTCTGATGAATTGGGCTTTTTTTATTGCATGTCTAACTAGTGCTTTGATGAATTCATCATCTATAGGCTTTTGAAGAAGCCATTGCTGAGTTGGACACATTGGGAGAGGAGTCATACAAAGACAGTACTCTCATCATGCAGTTGCTAAGGGACAATCTAACACTGTGGACCTCTGATATGCAGGTATGTCCAATTATGTACTACTTCTTATTCAATGGCATCACTGTATATTTGCATAGTGTTTTTCTGTATTGTGTTTGATCATAAACACACTCTTATAAGATGATGTGAAACAATACAATCTTTGACTTGCTTTATACAATCTTTGACTTGCTTTATACAGGAGCAGATGGATGAGGCCTGAAGGTCTAATGGAGAAAATACACTTATGTAATGTTCCTGCTACCGATATCCGAGTTCAAATCCCTAAATCCCCCTTTGCTGTAAAACTTGTCGAAAAAAAAAGTTTTTTTTTTATATGACAGATTATGTGCACAGCTATGGTGTTGTTATATGTTTGCTCTGTTCCAACTTTTTTTTATTCCTCGTATTTGCTTTTTTCTCACAATTTATTTTAAAAATATATTATTCATAAATAAATTTTATTTAGAAAATAAGAGTGAAAAAAGTTTTCATTTGTTTTCCAACAATTGGATCGATAAAAGACCTCGGCATAAAAACCAAAATCGATCTGAAAAAGAAAAACCAAACCTGAACTGAACCTGAAAAAAATATACTAATGGGCCCTATATTTATATACTTGAAAAATCGAACCTGAATCCGAACCGGAACCGAATTAAAAATCGAACGGGTATCTGAAATAGTTTTGTTAAATTTAAGCATCTACAGACTATTTCTATTAAATATTTACTTATTTAAAATTTTTATATAGATTTATATATAAGTACCCGAATCGAAATCCGATTTACATCCGAACTGAATCCGACTAAAATAAAAAATATTTGAATGGCAATAGAACCGAAAACCCAAAATCCGAAAAGAACCGAACCCGAAGCCGAACGGATATCCGAACGTCTATGCCTAATCGATAATATATGATCTATAGTTTAACATTTTATAAGCAATCTAATTTTTTTGAAACGAATTTTGACAGGAAAATTATCGATTTATGAGTAAACTTATCTCTAGTTTCATAAGGTAGTGTGTCTTCGTATCATTGCCCAACCATTTCGCAACACATCTTATAAAAAAACGTCATTTTGAACTTCAGATTCGAACCATGACATTGAGGGCATGTGCTTGGTGCAAAGTCTTGGTCAAGTTCACACCAGGCGTGCATAAAACTATGAAATTATTCATTTACTGTAACAAATATTTATATACGAAAAGAGTGAGGTAGATGCTAAAATTAGAATCTGAAAACACACAAAGATAAGCAAAACATCAAAAGTGTACTTGGACCTCTTTTGTCTGGCATTTGCATGCATGATAATATTAAAGAAAATATCATAAAGATCGACTCTTTTTAGTCTAATTTGAAAATCCATTTTCTTTTCATATTATTACTTTACTTAAAAACATCAATTTTATGATAAAGACAGTTAAAACATCAATTTTATGAGCTCACACGTGATTTAAAAGAACACCTTGTTTAAAATATGTTATAAATCTTTGGGGATTCTCCTATTCCAACTCATCGAACATGCTTGTTACTAACTAGTTTACAATATCTATAAGTACTTTTCAGTCTTAAAACAATCTCGATTTTAGAATACTAAAATCTTCATAAACAAACAGAAACGATATGTTTTTGGTTCTCATCTATGATCTTTAGAGTCATTTTGCTTTTACTAGTTCTCGTTGTTGGCGTTAGTGGTTACTATTAGGGTTTAAACTTACATTATATGGATAATGTAAACTGTTACAATGTTAACTGTTACAATATGACTAATATAGTTAGTCAAAAAATTGAGATCATTATAATCTAATATTTACATGATTTAAAAGTCAAACTATTTATTATCAATGAGTTTTGAGTTGAAAACTCATAATTTATCATTAACAAAAATATATATCGTTTGAATCTATATCATGGCTCTTTTTGAAAACTAGTGACCGGAGAGTATTAATTAATATTGAACTATTCTTCAGATACAAGTGAAAGAAAAGAAAGAATTTTAGGGTATCGGCTTTAACTCTAGATTATGCTTTGTCGATCCAATTGTTGACAAAAAAGATTAACATTGAACTGGACCAGAAAACCACAGCAAAGGTAATTGAATATTGAAGCAGACCAGCAAACCAAATTCCTTCAAGTGGTAGAAAAATACTAATCAACAATAGAGTTATAGAATCTTTGAAGGTTATAGAGAACCAGTCCTGGAATCAAAGATTTAGACCATCTCCAATCATGGTTTTTAAGAGGATATCTTATTAAAAATATTATTAAAATAATTAAAAAATTATGAAAGAGAAAAAGATAGGTTTCTTATTATGTCTCTTGTTTAAGAGACTCATTTAAACATTTTAGAAACTCAAATTCCACATGTTTTTATTTGATAATTTTTTTCAAAAGTATAATTTAAATAAAAAAAAACTAAATTCTTGTAAAAATATTAATTTTTTATTGTTAAGAACTTCAAATAAAAGTATATTCTTTTGGAGATGGTCTTACTCTCCACCATATTAAAAAGACCATTTTGTGTAAAAAAAAACAAATATTAGATGTCTAGTTAAAACTATATTATAAAACTCAAATAGTATGTGACATTTTACAAGTATTATACAGTATCTCATTTCATTTGAAGGTTTATGCAATGATGTATTCATTGAGAGTATTGAATCTAAGTGACCTTCTAGTCAAAACAGTGGTCAAAGATCTACCAGAGCGAATCTTGCAAACATCATAATGATAGATACTTGGAGTCAAAAATACATCCTTTACATTTATGGCATGTCTATTGAATTGACATTTTTTCTGTTTGGATTTTTAATTGTTCAACTGAATTAGTTTTATAAAATGTCATGGTTGAATATTTCAGCCAGAAATAGAACAATATCAAATTGCATTACCTTGACAGATTATTCCATTAC
>JAKUCM010002446.1:0-31738 GCA_023374145.1 Lepidium sativum | reverse complement strand
AAAATAGTGTGGCTGCTGAGAAACCACCGAGCAAGAAGGAAAGTACTGTATCAAGTGACATGAGCTTCACCTTCTCCAAAAATTCGGGTGATCCTGCTGCTGCTCCTGACGCGCGTTCCTATAAATTGATTTCCGGAAATGGTACCCTGGAGCCTTATCGAAATGTTGACGGTATTAGTAGTAGCAGCTTGGTGGATTCATATGCATTGAAACAGTCGAGGGATGGCAATTTGGTTGATATCGATAAGAAGATAGTGGAAACTGGTGAAGATATTGTTTTCTTTGGCAATAAGAGTACTTCATGGTCTGGAAATACTAGTAAAGGGAACTCCGGATCCAAAGTAAATGAAACAAAGGAGATCGATCGCCTAATTGAAAATTTTGGAAAGCATGACAGCTATAAGGGTAGCATTCTTTTAAGTACTGAAGATGTCGTAGATACCTCAGAGAACTGGAATGAGTGTTCTGTCAAGACTCTTTTTCCATCTTCGAGAGGGGATGCGTCAACCAGTTACAATCTGGTTACCAGCTCAGACAAAAGAGAGGGAAAGAAAAAGGCAGACATTACTGATGTGAGGACAGCAATCAAGGAGCAGGAGAGCGAGGTGGCAAGAGCTTTATTCTTTGGTAAATCTCAATCCACATTTGACGACAAGAACATCAGTGGCTTAGGCTTTCCGCTTGTCTATGATACCCGCAAGGAAGAGTTTCCTAGGCTGCCTCCTGTTAAGCTTAAGTCTGAAGACAATCCACCAAGCCTTTACTGTGAAGAAAAATTTGAACGTGATGGTTCAGGTCTTAGGCTAATCAGTGATGAGGAGGCCCTTCTCATTGGTTCATACCTTGATGTTCCCATTGGACAAGAAATTAGCTCATCAGGTAAAATACATGACAGTGTAGCCACACAACTGCATAGTTTTCATTCTGACTGCTGGATGATGGTTGATTTCAATGATAACACATCTGGTATCTTGCTATTGATTTTGCTCTTCAGATGGACTTATAAAGACATGTCATGTTCTCAGATCCTTAGTCTTGTATAGGAACCACTGGTAGTTTTCATATTAGTACTAGCTATTTTTTCTCCGCTAATCTGCAGAAGTAACATATTTTTATTTTGTTGAACTCATGCATTAGAACTATGCATTGGAAATTACTGGCATCAGTTCCAGAGAAAACAAGTAATGGCTTGCCTTTTTTTAATTTTAGAATATCTGCCAATGCTTGGTCTCATTATCTTCCTTTCATACATTTCTAATCTACACTTTGTTTGAGTTCTTAAGGACCATGTCACTTCACTTTCTACTATTTTAGTTTAATCTTAACCTTATCTATTTTACTTGAGGTGTGAAAGTAACTTTTAACCTCCTAATTGTCTCGTATAGGCGGTAAAAAATCTGTGGGGGGAAACTGGCTTTCAGTAAGTCAAGGAATAGCAGAGGACGCAGCAGATCTTGTTTCTGGTTTTGCTACTATTGGTGATGGTTTAAGTGAATCTGTTGACTACCGTAATGAGTACTGGGACTCTGACGAGTATGAGGATGATGACGACATTGGTTATGTCAGACAACCTATTGAAGATGAGACATGGTTTCTTGCCCATGAAATTGATTATCCAAGTGATCATGAAAAAGGAACTACCCGCGGAAGTCCTGATCACCATGAAAAAGATACAAACAAAGACGAGGATGATCAATCTTATGCAGAGGAGGCTTCTTATTTGTCTGGTGAACAGTATCTCCAAGCAAAAGATGCTGAACCTATTTCTTCAGAAAATGACCGAAGACTTACAGTCTCAGAAATTTATCCAGCAAGCAACAAAAATGATTTGATAGCCCAATATGATGGGCAATTAATGGATGCACAATTGATCAACTCAATGCGTGAGGAGCCTGTTTGGCAGGGGTTTGTAGCTCAGTCAAATGAACTAGTCATGTTAGGTGATAAAAGAGGCATAAATTTCCATCGGAAATCCCATCTTGATGACGTTTGCCTCGAAGATGATCAGCATGATTCAGTCAGATCAATTGGTGTGGGTATAAATAGTGATGCAGCGGATTTTGGCAGTGAGGTACGTGAAAGTTTGGCTGGAGATAGCAGTGAGGGAGATTTTGAGTACTCCCGTGATCATGATGCTGTAGCTTCCAGGTTTAAACAGCTTTACTCCGAGCCAGATAAGAAACATATTGATGGATCAAACAAGAATAAACAGAAAGAAAGTAAAAATGATGGTTCAGATTATATCGTAGATAATGATTCAAGTGGAAATTTTCATGTAAAGATTCAAACTGATGGAGGTTTTTCGTTTGGCTCGTCACAAAAAGATGGCCAGTTAATGCATGCAGAATCTAGTAAATCATTATGGTCAGGCAATCGCGAAATGGTAACCAGAGATAAGAATGCCGAACGTTTGAGTGCTTCAACAGTTACGGATGATATGGTTGCAACTTGGAGACGGAAAACTAGTGATACGTCAAGTTCTCGAAGTTCTGTAAAAGAACATAATGCAACGTCCATAAAATCTGTAAACTCATCTCCCTCTTCTCTGTCAAATTATGCTTGCGAAGAAAGAAAGCATGCTGATAAAGAAGATGATAGAAATGATAGCAGTGAAAGAGAGGATGACCATGTGACAGCACTTGATGATGAAGAGGCAGTGGCTGTCCAAGAGCAAGTTAGACAAATTAAGGCGCAAGAAGAGGAGTTTGAAACCTTTGACCTCAAAATTGTGCACAGAAAAAACAGGTAAGATTCTCTACAATTCTTTTTTGGTCTGAACTTTAACACTAAGTCACTTTCTTTCTTGATGAAAGAAACTAATAAGTTACCTTTTTCATTTATATTTCCTGTTTAAGAGAACATTTGTTTCTGAGTCTTTGTTTGTTGTGTTCAACCCACAAACATCATTTTGAGTAAAACGGTTGAAGTGTTAAAAAAAGAAAAAAAAAGTACAACGGTTGATAGCGTAATTAAGTTGATTAGACTATTGGTCAGGGAGTACTGTTTCCAATGTTGACAAATATTTGAAGTTGATGTGTTTCACAGTGATAACCTTGGATAACTATTTGTTCTGATTAATTATACCCAAGAAAGGAGTAGTCAAAAAATTTCTACATCGTCATAGTTTCATATACAGCTTAATGCTGCTCTCTTATGACGTGTTTGATATTTATCAGAACTGGTTTTGAAGAGGAAAAGAATTTTCACGTGGTTTTAAATTCTGTCATTGCGGGACGTTACCATGTCACTGAGTACCTTGGATCGGCAGCCTTCAGTAAAGCCATACAAGCGCATGACTTACAGACAGGAATGGACGTCTGTATAAAAATTATAAAGAACAACAAAGATTTCTTTGACCAGAGTCTTGACGAGATAAAACTTTTGAAGTATGTCAACAAGCATGATCCTGCTGACAGATACCATCTTCTACGTTTGTATGATTACTTTTACTACCGGGTAAGTGATCACATCTATTTGTAAGGTTTTAATTTGCTATAGTAAATAGAAAGAGACCAATTGTGTAACTTTAGAGAAGGACGAGACTAAGTAATCAGATAAATAGTGTTAAGAAGCTGTGGTATTAACATGTGAGAACTTTACATATCCCAATTATTGAAAAAATGCTTTCATGGAGTGCCAAGTACGTTTGTTCAAGGGAGAAAGGGATTGGTTCCCGTTAAAAAAAAGTAACATACTGAAGTTCTTATATGAAATGTACTTGATTTTGGAGAAAGCAGTTAGAATCCTGGTCAACACTTTCCATCTTCACGAAGTCCTATATATTACTTGGGGAATTATATGCTAGCAATGGTTAAGTTTTCAGTTGATTGAGTAACTTACTTATCTAATTCATGGTCATAGTTTGTTTCATGAAGTTCAGCATTCATAATAATGTGTTTATGTAATTCAATTCAAAATTTAGTTTTTTCTTGTTGCTGCTTTGAGCGTAAACTGTACATTCGTCTCTGTATTAGTGCCTTTATCTTTAACAAATTTAGCACCAGTGTGAACCATATCCCCGTAGTACCATTTACGCAATAGCGTGCTTTTCTCTAGGTGGATGGTTTGTATAATGGTTTTGCTGGCTGTATTTTGCAGGAGCATTTGCTAATTGTATGTGAACTTCTTAAGGCTAATCTGTACGAATTCCACAAATTCAACAGAGAATCAGGTGGTGAAGTTTATTTCACAATGCCAAGATTGCAGGTTTGTCCGCTTCATCATTACCATCCAGCATAGATACGTATATATCTGATTCCTGATTTATATTGGACGTTTTGTACAGTCAATCACTATCCAGTGTCTCGAGTCACTTCAGTTTCTACATGGCCTTGGACTTATACACTGTGATTTGAAGCCTGAGAACATATTGGTCAAAAGCTACAGCAGATGTGAAATAAAGGTCATTGACCTTGGAAGTAGCTGTTTTGAGACAGATCACCTATGCTCCTATGTCCAGTCAAGGTCATATCGAGCACCAGAAGTCATTTTGGGACTTCCGTACGATAAAAAGATAGATGTGTGGTCTCTTGGGTGCATTTTGGCTGAACTGTGTACAGGAAATGTAAGTTCTGCATTTCCATTGACTAGGTTCATATCTGATGTTATTGCTTCCACGTATCATTATTTCTCATACAAAAACACATTTGGAAGAGATACGGCATTTCCACATCTATCAGGCGCGTAGTTTTAGTTCTTATGCATTAAATTTGTGTTATTTACATGGGGAGGGGACTTGATTCTCAGGCTATAAAAAGGTATAAAAAATCAAAAACTTGTCTCATTTATAATAATAACTTTTGCTGGAGTTAAATATAACAATATATTTGATGTCTCTGGAGTTTCAAAAGGTTAATATGTTCTGGTTTCGTTGTTGATTTCTGTCAACAAGAAGGTGCAGCTGTGTTTATTATTGTATTACTATTGCAGGTTCTTTTCCAGAATGATTCTCCAGCCAGTTTGCTTGCAAGAGTAATGGGAATCATAGGATCAATCGATAATGATATGCTTAGCAAGGGACGCGATTCCCACAAGTACTTTACAAAAAACCGAATGCTCTACGAGCGGAACCAGGTAAGTTATCAGACCATAAAGAACGAACACTCCCTGAATCTGAAAAACTCTGCAAGTCTTAATGCTGAATGGAAGAAGAGAGTATATGCTAATAAATTGATCATTTATTACAGGAAAGCAACAGATTGGAGTACTTGATACCTAAAAGAACATCGTTGAGACATCGACTCCCAATGGGAGACCAAGGATTCACAGACTTTGTGGCTCATCTTCTTGAGATAAACCCAAAGAAGCGTCCTTCAGCATCAGAGGCTCTCAAGCACCCTTGGCTTTCATACCCCTACGAGCCAATCTCTGCTTGAACTTCTAAAACAATTTGGCTCTCAAAAGCAGCAAAGAGCTGCAGATTTCTGAAAGCTTATATGTGCAAGGTTCAAAGCCCTTCGATGGGTAACCCTGAATGCAAGGTTTTGGTTCCCTTGTGGCTGTCTTCTTCAGCCAAATGTGAGACGAAAAGATGAAAAACTATGTGAAATTTGATTAGATGTCATGTAACACTGTTGTTTTAATTTGTGATTATATTATTCTCTTAGAACAGATTAGTATCAAAACCTTACATTTTGTATCATTTTGCTGATCCTTGATCCTTTGATTATGCTTTATGAATGTTTTTTTTTTACAATTTATGATTTATTCAGATTTTGCAATGTAAGGTTATCACTTATCAGCATAACTGAATTTATAGAATTCTCAAAAATAGAAAAAAAAAAATAAAAAAAAAATAAAAAAAGAAGAAAGGGAAGTTCTGAACAATCTCGCGTGGCACAGTAAATTGATTTAGATGACCACTGTTTTCGTCTCCGGCGCCGTCGGCTCAGCATTCGTAGCTCCTCCGTTCTCTCGTCATCTGAGTCTGACCAAGCTCTCTCTTCAAGTACTCGTTTCTCTCTTTATCTATCTCACTCTCTCAGTGTGTATCGCTTAATTGAGGTTTCATTTTCCGACTTTTCCTTGTCTCTCTTGGGTTGTGCTTTTGAAGATTCCTAGAGCCGGCTGGCGGAGGAAACATCTTAGGCTTTCCTTAGCTTCTGCGGCGGCTTCAGAATCGCCATCGGAAGGTTGGAACGAGAAAGCTCTGTGTTTCACTCGTTTTCTTCCGTACATTGCACTTGAGCGTATTTGTTAATTCTTATTGTGAATGTTGGGTTTTTCAGTTGCTTATGATCCGGAGCTTCGTTTGGTTTTTGACCTCGCCACCGATTCTGAGTTGTATGAGCTTGAGAAGATCCTTTTTGGTCCCAGGTGAATTTCGGAACCTATATTAGGTGTATAAATATTAAAAGTCTTAAACCCTTCAAATTATAGTGTGTGAAGAATCAGCACATTATATCTGATGATGTGAGTATTCTGCTCTGAATAACAATGTTTGGGGATTTTCTCTGTTTTGCTGAGCAGCTACTTCAGTCCTCTGCTGAAATCAATCCCAAACAAAGGAGGAGGTGACCGGCTAATGATAGGCCAAGACATCAAGGTGCGAGATAATTTTATTGAAAGTCTTGAATCGAGATTTTTGTTTCTAGCTGCAGATGCTCGCTCAACACTGAGGTAGGATTTCTAATTCATCCCTTGACATTAAACATTCAATAGCTTCTTCTTTTTGGCTTCACTAGGATGAAAGCTAGGGTACTAAGTTTTCAATGAACCTTGATTTGTCTAGAGTACTCTGTTCCATTGGTTCGGTTGCAACTTACAGTACTCATCTAGGTGAAACTAATCCATTATCTCTTACTATATGTGTTAATTGAGAGTCTTAACCAAAGAACTTCGAGTATGCTTTATAAATCGTTCATTTAATAGGGGTTGGAGGCCTTCATACAGAAATATTTTACTTGCGGTGAGAAATAATCTGAATATTCCCTGCTCCAGCCAATTGCCAACTGAAGATCTAGAAGCAGAGATCTTTCTTTATCTTGTTGAGAATTTCTCGAGGTATTCGGAGTGACAAACATTAATTTTGCTGCAGAGCTTTCCCAATTGAATGGGTTCTTTTAACCTTTGTTTTTGGCTCCATCCTCTAACTCATCCATGTAGTGAAGCATCAGGAGTTTTTCCAGGCTTGTGGGAAAACTCTGAAGTAACAGAGGCAAAGGGAAGCTTAGAACTGGGGCTTAGTAAAGGGAAAGTTGAATTATTTGCTGCGCTACAAGTGGGTGCTAGAGAGGTTCAATCAATGATTCTGAAGGTAGTCTCGTACTTTTAAGGTGTTTCACTTTAAGAATAATATGTTTATTCTCAAGCTTACATGTATTTTTGTTTCTGCAATTTTCTTGCAGGGTGGGGGCATGATCACATTTGCCAAAGTTTATCAGTTGGTATGAAATCGATAACAGTTTGTGTGTTTACACTTCTTCTTCTTCTTCTTCTTCCCTGAGGCAATACAAATAAGTCGTGTGTTCTGGCCCTATATATAGTTGGCTAAGAAACTATCGGGAAAAGTATTCCTTGAAGCTGCCAACTACCAGATGAGGAAAGAGGTGCTAAAAAAGGTTCGCATTCGTATTCTTTTTATCATATGAAATTTTGCAGCATCACTACGATTGTGAGAAGTAATAAGTCATGAAGTTTCTGAAAAGCATTAAGACAATTAAGTGTCGCATGTCGATCATGTAACATATTGATGTGTAGATACACGAACCTATATCTACAGGGTGGACAGTTAGCCGCCATTAATCTGGAATCTCGAGCAGCTCTGCTTGCAGCAAAGCATGTGTGTAATTTACTTCATCTATATTTTTCTTCTTCTCAACGCTTGTGAGCTATGTTCATTACATAAACAGCATTTCCCTTCGCAATGTAACTACTCTTACCATTAGTTGATCACAGGGCTTTGCAGGAGCTGCATCCAGATACATTGGCTTAAGAACAGCAATGCAATTACTCGGCCCCATGTAGTAAACATAGCATTTACATTACAAATCACATGGATCTGTGTCTTAATCTTCTAAAGTCGTTATCATCCAAACAATAACTGCGGAATCTGCAGGATGTGGGGGACATTACTTGCTGACTTAGTTATTCAGATGCTGGAGACTGACTACGCTAGAATCTTACGAGCCGTTTACGCATTTGCACAGGTACTTCTATTTTCACCAAAAGTCTGCAACTTCTCTGTATTTCAAGATTCAATAGGGTTGCTATTTAAAACGATTTTGTTTTGTTTAACAGATTCGGATCACTAGGACATACAGGCTACCTTGTAAATGAAGTACAGTTTGTTTTATCGACATTCTGAGTTAATCTCATTGTATCCACGAATCATGTAAGTCGGTACACTCATATTATTCGCTTGTGGTCGAAGAAGTGAGCATTTGCAAACCCAAACAGTGTTTTGGGAGCCATGGAAAGTGGAAACACGTTTAACAGATTTAGAAACATGACTCGTTAGTGGTAAACGAATGGATAAGCGACGTGACGAGTTCGTTTAGACACGTGTCTGGTCCTTCGAGCAATGTATAGATGTAGTCCTTTAAGTGCTTTACACGTGTCCGGTCCCTGGAAAAACCAACGGTTCTCTTTCTCTCACGACGATAACCCGCCGCATTACACCACGTGGCTTGTTGTCGGAATTTTAGACTACTCACATATTTCGTTAGATATTTAGTTCAATCCAATTAAAGGTAACTAGTAATTAACTCCAGTATATACTACTAGTTGTGTACAATAATGCGTTACTAGTTGGTGTATAATTACTAGTCTTATACGTATATGATATATTACCGTCATTGCTTTGGTTAAATTGTTATTGCTCTCTTATTCAGCCAACTTGATGCCGACATAGTTCTATGCACCTTAATAATATCTTACAATCTTTCTATTAGGGAACATGTATTTTAATAACACTATTGTATCTTCCAAAATCTGGATTTGATTACGACACTTTTGCTTTTGTGGTTTTTAAATTTCTTACATGTGGTTAATTCATTTGTGGCTCTTGTTGAGAATTAGTTTTGTCCTTTTCTAGGAAAGGTTGAATAAATATTCAAATTGAAGTTTGATATCACGAAATCTCTATTATCATGGCTACAAGATTGTTGGATAATATCCAATTAGTTTTCTTCAAAAAATTTATAGTTTTATGCTACTTGCAGAATCTTCAAAATAAATTTTTAAAATCAAAATATCATCATAAATAATTTAATAAAAATAAAAAATTCTTTGATCAAGTAATTTAAGAGCTTGTTATAGATAGGATCATATGATCGATAGGACGGTGTTTTAGGCTAAATTCTCACCCAAAAAAGATATTAAAAAAAATCATCTAAATTAATGTAAAAAGATATAGACCATACACGTGGCAATTCTCGAGGAATCGATTCGTCTCTTCTCGTATATCTTACAAGTTCCGAACAAAAATTTAGAGTGTAAAGTAATAAACAAATAAAACAAAAGTCTTAGATAAATTTTGTTTATTTATATCCTTCCTTTTGAATTATTTCACTTTCATCTTTATTCTTCTTCTTCTTCTTCATCAGCCTTTATAAGCTCTGTTTTTTTTCTATAAATTCTGTTCATAAACAGAGGTCGCACTATATTTGGATTCTCCTTTCTAAATTCTTTAACTGTTTTTAGCTAAATTTGGAAGAAGAAAATAAGAACAGATTGTTTTCTTTTCTTTTTTTTTCCATCTTTTTGTCCTTTCCTTTGGTTTATGATCTGTTCTAGAACGAGATCTTAATAGCGAGAGGGAAAATAAATAATTCAAATCTCAAATTATCCTTCACAGAGTCTTCTGAAATTAACGCGAATCCGATTCCAAAGAATCTCTCAATTTCTGCCACAAGTTTCCGACGATCATCGTCATCTTCATCGTCAATGGCGGTGGAGACAATGCCGATGGGATCAGAATCGTCAACTTTAATTCTAACATCTGGAGCTAGCGGTCGCGTTAGGGTACTCTTTTCCATGCGAGAGCTTAAGCGTCTCGTTACAATAATCCAATCGCTGATTCTCTTTATCCTCCTTCCATTTCGAGTCGTCGTTTGGAGGCGGAGGACTGGTGCGGTGGTTATCAAAGACGATAAGCAGGAGAGGAAGGTATGGCCTCCGCCTCAGATCGTGATGAGGAAGAGAAATGTCGGGAGTAGCGAAATCGAATGCAGCGTTTCGCCTCCATCGGTTCCGGCGACGGTGGTGGATCAGGAAGTTGCGTTTCGACGGGAGCTTGCGATTAAGAGAGTTTTGGAAGATAACGACGGCGATGGAAGCTCCGTCAGAGAGTTTTCGCTTTTCACGACGAAGAGAGGAGATACGTTGTTTACTCAGTCATGGTCTCCTGTTTCCCCAAATCACAGGTTTTTTAATTAATCATTTACGAATTTTTCTTCATTACTTCATTGATTTGATTTAATTAATTTCCTATGTTTCTTCATTTCTGGAGATTCTAATCTAAATGTTAGAGCATCTCCCATATTAATTTTCTCCAATAGAAAGTTGGCACGTGGCCAGAACTCATATCTTTAAACTTTTGTTTAAGAATTCTTATTTCAGAAGTTTTTTAAAAATAATATTATTTTAATTTTTTAATAATATTTTAAATTTAAGAACTTCCGGAAGAACTCGTCATTGGAGGTTGTCTTAGCAACGTTTCTGGTAATTTAGTAAATGAATTAAAGTATTGGTAAACATTTTAATTTAAAGTGCTCAAGAAAAGATGTTTGTGTGGTTTTAATTTTCTGTAAGTTTCTGGGATTTGTCTGAAAAAGTGTTTCTTTCATCAGGTGGTCCTAGATTATACCTTTGCTTAACTTATATAATAATTATTGAAGTTGACTAGCTTCATATTATATGTACTTCGTTACTGTTAGATTCAATTAGTTTGCTGAACAAGATGAGTTAGACATATTTGTTAAACTAACCATTAATAATGGTAATAATCTATTAAGTACCAAGGTTGAATTTAGTTGGTAAGCCTCTCATAACGATGACGTAGATTAGCTAAGAAAATGTAGAAAATTGTGATCTTTGCTAGTCAAAGTGAGTTAAAATGATCAGTCTATTTTATAAGATACAAGACTTTGTTTAATGATCTCAGCCAATCTGGTCAAATGTTTCTTCTCAGTGTTACAATCAGCGAAGCTAATCCAAGTTTTGTTTTAGTAACTTTCAGTCATTGTCTTGTCTAATTTATTATCTTATTATGTGTTCTTGCAGAGGAGTTGTTGTTCTGCTGCATGGACTAAACGAGCACAGGTTTGAACCTGATTCTTTCTCTACTTGCTTTGATTATATTTTTCATTGACATTAGGGAGCTTGACATTAGTTTCTTTTTTAAAATCTTGACAGTGGCAGGTATAGTGATTTTGCAAAGACACTAAATGCTAATGGGTTCAAGGTCTATGGAATTGACTGGATCGGTAAGTAACTTCTCTTTTAACCCTTTTCTCTGCTTATGTAGACTGTAAGCATTTACATTTTCCTGCCTCGTTTCTCATTTGTCTGCTAAGTCAAACAGAAACTCTCTTCCTCACCCATCACATGAAAAATTAACAAAGTATAAACGTAAACATGGTTTTCAACTACGGATCTTGATGATATGTATTGTGTTTGGGTAAAAGCTTTTCATATAGTAGCCATGGTGGTAGTCTTGATATTGAACACTTAGTGTTATATCTTAAACATGCTCTGGGTAGATGGGTGCGGACCTTAATACATGAGCGTTTATACATGATGCTGCTGTTTCATAGGCTAGATACAAAGCTCTTCAACCATCCCTCTCTATGTTTGAATGTCGCAGGGAATATAGTGGTTTTGTGTTGGGGTGGTGCCTAATTCGTGTGAAAAGGTGACACACGAATCCCATTATAAGCTTTATACTTCTGATATACCTTAGCGACTATGATTTGTCATAACCAATGTGAACATCTCTGAGATCTTCCTATATTCTGCCTCTATAAAGATTTCTCCCTGAATGATAGATGACCTTCCAAATTCATAGACTTGACTATGAGTAGCAATCTTTTTGTTTAATATAACAGGTCATGGTGGAAGTGATGGACTTCATGCTTACATTCCTTCCCTTGATTACCCTGTTGCAGATTTGGTATGTATCTCTCTCTATAATTATAATTTTGGCTTGTTGCTGACACAAACTCACACTATATCACCCCTTGCAGAAATCATTTCTTGAAAAGGTATTTGCTGAGAATCCAGGACTCCCTTGTTTCTGTTTTGGACATTCAACAGGAGGAGCAATCATCCTCAAGGTAACATCTTTAGACCTAGTAAACAACATCCAATACTACAACGAAATTCCAAACAAATGTTAAAACAATTAAGTGCAGGCTATGCTGGATCCAAAGATTGAATCTCGAGTTTCAGGCATTGTATTGACTTCACCAGCTGTTGGAGTCCAACCGTCGCATCCAATATTCGCTGTAAGTTAAAGCTGAAAGGCACTCATAATTTTATGCTTTTCCAGACAATAATCCATAAGAATCTGATCAACTCTCTGTTTCAAATTTTCAAAAGGTTCTTGCTCCAATCATGGCGTTCCTCTTGCCCAGGTACCAAGTCAGTGCAGCAAACAAGAAAGGAATGCCGGTTTGTCGTGACAAAGCAGCTCTCATTGCCAAATACTCTGACCCGCTGGTCTTCACCGGATCCATCCGAGTTAAAACCGGCTATGAGATCCTTAGAATCACTAATTACTTGCAACAGAACCTGAACAAAGTAAATGTTCCAATTCTTGTCATGCACGGAACAGACGACACAGTGACTGATCCCAACGCCTCAAAGAGGCTCTACGATGAAGCTTCCTCGTCAGACAAGTCAATTGAACTCTTTGATGGGTTGTTGCACGATCTTCTCTTCGAGCCTGAAGGCAAAATCATCGCTGGTGTCATAGTAGATTGGCTAAGCCAGCGAGTCTAAGCTCTTTCGAGCCAACAATTACCTCGAATCAAGTGTGTGTCTTGATTCAGACAAGAATAATTATATTCCGGAACTTTCTGGGTTAAGTTGACTGAGAAACGTGAGACAAAACAAAAAGATGTTCTTGGTCGATTTGGCAACTTCATGGTTGATTTTTCTCAACTGAGAAGTGGAAAGAAGATAGAGAAAAGGAGACTCCAGATTAGGACTTTCTTCCTTTGCTTCTTTTGATTGTATTGCTCTCTCAAAACATTTTGACGTGTCAGTATATTGTAATAAATCAATATTATTGTAACCTCGGATTTTTATGTTCATATTTTTATCTGCTTACTGTAATAAGATTACTTATTGTTATATATCAAATCTAAATGAGAAACAGTCACACAGTCGCTGCAGCAATGATCTGAAGTCGTTTATTCCACTGCTTTGAATGACAAAGACAAGTCGGAGTACATAATAAATAGGGGTGGGCATATGGTTATTCAGTTCGGTTCGATTTGTTCGGTTTTCGGTTCTTCGGTTCTTAAAATAATGGAACCAATGGATATTTTCTAAAATTCGGTTTGGTTTCGGTTCGGTTCTCCTCGGTTCCGGTTCCAAATGGATACTTGAAATTGGAACCGAAGAGGAACCGAAATAAATTTGGTTCTCAATCGGTTCCGGTTCCAAATGGTTATTTAGACAAAAACATTTAAAATAACCATTTTGTTACAAAAAATGTACACAAAACCGAACCGAAATCAAAAAAATTTGTTTGGTTCGGTTCCATTCAGTTCTTTGATTATAGTTTTTATGCTTAACTAATCTTAGGAGTAATAAAAATCAATTAATAGATTCTAACTTCGGTTCTAACTTCGATTCTCGGTTCGATTCGGTTCCTAACCAAGAACCGTGAGTCCTGAATTATGGAACCGTTCGATTAATTTTTGGAAACCGAACCGGAATCGGAACCAAATTTTCGGTTCGGTTCGGTTCGGTTCCGGGTTTTTTACCCAGCCCTAATAAATATACAAAAGTACCATGAATATAGAGGAGTTTAAAAGCAAATTGGCTAGTGTCTTGAATAGAGCTTTAGATAAACGATTTTTTTGGGCTCTAATGGACCTCACAAACGTGTCATATGTAAGTATATGTTGTGAATTTCTTCAGCAATTATATTACTTGTACCTCAAGATAATCGAGATTTGTTTGTGTTTGTAGGTACAAGAAGTATATACGTGTTCCTGTGATCAAGAATTGATCATAGTACGTCTCGGCAATCTCAGAGAGCTTACTGTCTTCTATTAGATATGAATCAAATGGAGAAAGAGTTTACAACCAAGAGAGAAAACCACACAATGCTCAACATCACTCACACCAAAGACCACAACGAAAGGAGAACAAATATATAGCCCAACACACTGAAAGGTCTGATGTCATGGTCCATATAATCATTAAGTCTACTTTGAATATCCTGGTCTTTACTCAGTTTGACTCTGCAACTTACTGTAGGTTCTGCAACAAAAGGGTGAAAAAGACATTGATGGGCTGAAGCAGAAAACGCAGGCCCAGAAGGAACTGCATCAGATATGGTCCAAGTCCGCATAAGCCCAAAATAGTATAGTTTGGTTATTCTACATTTTGTATATAAGGTTCTGCTTCCATCGTTAATACACAAGAAACCTTTTTATATATTTTTTGGTTTCGTGACACAATTTGTCAAACTTCTTACGATAACCTATAAAAACCAACAAAGTGATAACGAAGTCTGTAAAACTTCCGAAGTTTACTAACCGACTGAAGTCCTTAAAAGGCTAATAATTTGTCTCATACTTAATATTTGTAACTTGGTTCTATACGAGCGGGGCTTGATTGTTATTTTGTCATAGATTTCATTAACCTAAGTTGATATGTAATTGACAATTAGCTTTTGTATAAGAATGGTTCTCTTGTTAATTTGTAGAAAATAATTCAAAACTAAACAACAAAGCTCTTATTTCATTGTCATGATCATGGAAGTTCAGGTACATGGATCCGATCATATAGGAACCGAATCCCAAATGGGTATATTTAATTTTTTTATTTATGTATAAACATTTAATTGCCTTAATATTCAAAGAATAATTATTAATCAAAATATATTAATAAGAAAACTATAATATTAAATTTCTATTTAATTCTAATTTTTTAAGAGATTTTTAAAAAAGTTTAGATAAATTTTTAGTTAAGCTAGATATCTAAACCCGAAATGAATTCAAACTAAAATAAGATATTTAAAATATCTGAACATAGCTTAAATTTTCTAACTACTCTAACAAATTTTATATTGGTAAACGTGAAAACCTAACTCAATCATGTCCAAATACTCAAACGCCCAAACTTATATGATACTAGTTCAAGTTGAGATGTAATTCACGCTTAGTTTTTGTGCAATGTAAGAATAAGTCTAAAAAATAATTCAAAACTAAACTTCAATAACTCTTAATCCTAGGTAACTTAAAGTTTATCTTATTATATTTTAAGTTTATCTTATCTTAATTAACTTTTAGAGATATTTAGACATCAATATGTGTGTTGAATCTGATCACTAGGTAGGACTTATTTACTACCTGGCTAGAATGGTTTAGGACTGGACTGCAATTAATACTTTTTTACTTTTATGATATTCCGTTTTCTGTCCAATAACGACAACACATTGATTGGTGATCATTATACAACTACTCTTTTTTTCTTTTTTTGACAACAATACAACTACTCTTTTAATATAGAGAATTTCACCATAAATACCTAAAAGGTAATAATATCATCAAAAATATTCTGAAGTTTTTGTCTTCTTCTACGTACCCTACTTTTATATAGAGAAAGACGTATTTGCCCTTCAGTAGAAAGGTGTTGAGTAGTAGATGACCGTGATCATAGGTGACCGTAAGAAACGGACAATGGGACAAGTAAGGTGAGAAACATATAAAAGTGAAATAGAAGAGAGTGAGGTTTTTGACAGGAGTAGAGAGTAAGATTGACGAAAAGAAAAAATTTGGAATCTCCAAGGTACAGTTTATAACCCAAAATCTAGAGTTCAATAGAAGGACGATAGTGCAAAAGTGATAAAATCGTGGGTTGTGTAATAAAACTTGGTAAATATTGTATGTAGAGAATGTTAAAATCGTTACATAGAGTAAGGAGAGAGAATACATGAAGAATGATGGGAAAAATATGGAAAGTTATAAAAGTTTTTTCTTGAGAAACCGATTTATCTTGAAATAGGGTGATTATGTAGTTGTGGATTTGGGTAATTTGTGTTGGGAAAAATGTCATATTCAATCTGGCCTAAAATTTGGTGTTGTCGTCTTTGAAATTGGCCTTAAATTAATTTAATATTGGTCTTTTTGTTTTTTTGATAGGGAACATAATGAAAAAAACATGTCGAGAAAATAAAAATAAATCTTTCCTTGCTACCACGACGGCTTCTCGCGGAAGGTAGATACCCATGTGAAATATTATCAAGGGAGCATACGTGAATTATACTACAATGCATTGTTGCATTAACACGCAGAGACGCATGTCCATGTCCATATCCACGTGATATGAAAATGTCCATGTACCTATTATCGAAGAACTTGGGCCATTAGAGAAATATGTCCATAATAAATATGACTTGGTAAAGCAAAAAAAAAATTGTGTCCATGTCCTTGTCGGTATATATGTCCATGTCTATAAGAACCATCCCACGTAATTGCTTATTATTTCTATACAAATATCGATGAGCACCATCCGGTTGAACACCTACCATGTCTTTATGCAAAATGACAATAAATATATAAATATATTCATGTTCATATACGTGCTTATATCCATATCCATTAGTATGAAATTTCTTTTGTTCATATATATATTGTTCAAAGTCATGGAAATATATATATATATATATATATATATATATATATATATATATTCATAAACCGTGTTTGAGGTAAAAAAATTTATGTTCATACCCACATATTCATTTGAATGACTTGTTACATATTGGACGATATGTCTGGTATGTATATGTTCATGTATTGATGTCTTGGAAACAATTTCACTTACTTCTTTGTCAATATGAAAGGTTTTTTCCTATAGGAATAACGACATTTGATAGAAATAGATTTTAATAATTAATGATATTGTTAATGACGGAAAACATGTTCATGTCCATTTCGATTAAAATGTCCATCTTAACATCTTCTAGATTTGTAAAAGTCCATGTCCATAATCAGAAACAACTATTGCATTACAATACATGAACATAGACATAATATTGTAGATCCAATTGTTTGGGAAAAAAATACCACAAGAATATCAATATATCAACCAAAATTAATTGTAATCAAAGAAGGTAGTTAGAGCATGTACAATTGTAGGTATCTTATATTGAGTATCTTAACAATGAAATATTATTATTTTACTATAATACAAAAATAGACCAATATTAAATTGATAAGTGGATAAGATACTCTTGTTAGAGTATCTTAATTATCTTATTTAAGATACTCGAATCCTTCTCTCACCTCTTGTTTTATTAATTTTAATTTTTTTTATTGTTAAAATACTCACTTAAGATGCTAGCATTGAACATGGTCTTAGGTACGTAGGATGATGTCCTTAAATTTATAAATCATCATATACTGAAGAAAAAAAATCACAAGTGGATGAATTGAAGACAAAACATGAAACCCAATAACAATTATCCGAAAAGCAAATTGGAAATAAATATCAAATGGACATAAACACATACAACAAAGGAGTCACAAGTCAAGAGTGACCTCAAAATCTTTGTCATACTTAAGAGTGACACTTTTTCTTTCTCCAAAATTCATCATCAATGCTAACGTATGCCGATGCGTCACCATTTTCATTTCCATAACTTAAAATTCACAAATCAATAGTGATTTGAGAGAGTTGCAATAAAAATACAAAAACTATATAAAGTAGTTGTTATTATCAACTCCACTTATTATAACCACGAATCTTCTACGAACATCCTATTTTCAGTTCTGCTCTACCTACGTGGAATCCCATTTTACTTTTCTTTTTTTACTTGCATAATTTAATAACAATAATATAATAATAATTAATACACAACTAGTTTTTTATTTTATTTTTGGCAACTGGAAATTTAAACTTCGATTGTGCAGCCTCTCTCTTTTTTTTTTTTCTTTTTTTTTCGAGTAAGAACATGCTTTATTTATTGCTTTTTTTTTACATTAAACGGAATAAAACTAAATTATATTATTATTCTACGATAGATGAACAGAGACTATAGTTTGATAATCTAAGGTTCCATTATTCTTCAGATTCTTGTCAATGGACTTCGTTATTTTCCTACTTTTATATTGACTTGTAAGATTTCCTCATTGACTTATAGGAGGAATTTGTAATGATTAAATAAAGATAATATACTTTTATAAAGTAATGAAGGTCTCCTTCAATGTAATTATATAATTCTGCAATGCAAAATTTTGGTATTATTTGTTATAAATTAAACTTTATCCTCTATATTTGTTTCCATAACTGCTGAAGAAAAGTATTAATCAATGGATTCTTTAATATATTATTCTAATAATATGAAGATTTAATAGGCCAACAAACATGAACAATAAACTACGAAATCTGATTGTTTTCACAAATAAATATGTCACACTTGTCTCGTGATTATTACTTCTTTATACTAATAATTATATTACTCTACGACCTAATGCTATAATCACTTTACAATTTTCTAAAACATCATATATCAAATATTCTAATTATGATAATAGAAACATTATTTAAAATCTATTATACTAGTTGACAAAAAAATAGTTATACACTATGTTTCAGTTAGACAAAGAGTATAATAACATATAATTGATATTTATGTATAAAAGTGATTATCAAAATTTATGTACAAAAGTAAAGAATGGATTGAAGAAAATAATTTGATTACTACAAGAACGATTAACTCTAAAAATCTGGAGTATATATGTACAAAAATATATAAAATCTCCATAAAATAAAGAAATTCTGCAAAAATGAAATAAATTTGTAATCTAATAGAAAGGATTCTCATATATTCAGATTGATTCTCATAGATTCCTAATTTTGATTTTATACAAAAGGAATCAAAAGATTCAAAGATCTTCCCGGAGAAACGGGGTGAGCGAGAAGCTGCGACGCCGTCCATCGCTTACTTGAATCTTTACGGAGACAACAATCAACGAAACTCCGAAACTCCTCCGAGCATCCTTCCGGTGCTCGCGGTGGTTCTCCGAAACACACGGCGCACATTAGCGTAGCCCAATCAGGTCTTTGTCCCGGCGGAAGTAACGGAAAGTGGCCGACTAGAAGCTCAAGCATCATCAATCCGAAACTCCAGATATCTCCGGCGTAGACATCGGAATTTCCACCGGAATTTTCCGAATCGAATCTCTCCGGACTCATATAAGCACAAGTGCCGACATAAGAATTACACGAATCTAACGATCGGACTAATATTTTACTAACTCCGAAATCCGCAATTTTAACTTCGTCTTTCGAATTGAGAAGCAGATTCGCTGGTTTGATATCTCTATGAACGATCTTAAGAGCGTGTAAATAGCTTAATCCTCTCAAAATCTGTCTAGCGAATCCGGAGAGTCGTTGCTCCGTCACAGCTCCACGGAGAGATTCTAAAGTTCCGCCATCCATATACTCCATTAGAATCGACACTTCACCAACGACTGGCTTCTCGAAGATTCCATGACACTTTACAACATACGGTGAGTCTGTTCGCCGGAGAATCTCCATCTCACGCATCAATTGTCTTGTGATAATCGGATCCATATCGCCGTTAACCGTTTTCAAAGCGAAAAGCTCCGATGTGTTCTTATGACTGACTTTATAAACAGTACCACCGTTTCCACATCCAAGAACGTTGAGTTTCTCGAGATCAGCGGCGGAGATTCCGTTACAAGCAACAGCAGAGGAAGCAGCGACGGTGGTGGTAACAGAGGATGTGACGGAGAAGCGACGGTCAGAAATCGGAGGAAGAGGAAGACGGAGATTAAGCTGACGACGTTCACGAACCAAAGCCATAGAAAAAGAGAGAAGAAGATTGATAATTGTAAATTCTAAATAAAGAGAAGGTTTAGGTTTTATATAAGTTTGAATTCTTTGAGTGTTAGGAGCCATCGAGGAAGGTGAAGATTTATATCTGAATAAATCTTTATTTTTATTTAATTTCTTCTAATTAGAAAACGATATATATTTTATTATATTTTGTAAATCGTTAAAAATGCAAGTTGTGAGTGTTTGATTACGCACGTGGTTAAATGTATCAGACTGTAACAATATGATCTATCATGGATAATGACTAATCCTATTCCTATGTAATCGTCTTAGTAATCATTTATTGTAATAAAGATAAGTTATATAAAAAGTTATTGGATTTGAAATATTTGGCGGCCAATTAAATAGTGTAACAAAATAACTGTAACTCTATAAAAATATTTTTGCATTGCATGCAGATATTGAAACTTTGATGTGAGCGATATTTGATTTCTATTCATTCCAAATTACAAAAATGTGTTCACAATGAATTGTGCAAAAATTCTAAAAATAGTAAAAGATTTATAAATGGCCCGGTTCCTCCCATATACTAAGAATTTTGCTAGATTTAAGAGTTTTTTCATTTTTTTTTTTTGTCAACGGCAAATTATATTGGATTATAACTGACCGATCCAATAGCCAAATTCCTACATAATGTAGATGTGAGGACTCGATCCCGAGTTATGCAAATATGCTACATTCAATAGACTTACCGTCTGCCACTATACTATATGCCATTTGCATTATCTTTAATTTCTAAATTGTTAAATTTATGGTAAGTAAGATTGGTCTACTAATAAATGATAAATTCAATAAGAGTAGACATTATTTCATATCTAAAAATCAAAATTTATTATCTATGAATTTGACTATTAAGTCGGTCAGTTTTAATCCAATATTGATAAAACGTTATTAAATTTACGAAATTTATTTTCTGGTCTAATATTAGAGGGTACTTCGAAAATCATTCATTTGTAAATGATGTTTTTTTTTTTGAAATGAAATGAGTTAATATATTTTTCGGAAAATTCTTTAACAAATAAAGTATTCGAGATAAAGTAAATAGTAAATTGAGAAGTGCTATTTTCAAGTGACGTTTAATTTATTATAGTTTTGTTATCATTTCAATATCACACGAAAAGAAGAATGTGAAGGTACGACGAACCAAAGGAGGCTATAAGAAAGTGAATGGATAACAAAAAAGACCAAACAAAGACCAAGAATGAGTTAAGTGTAAGGCCTACGTGGAAAAGCTTTTAACAGCCATCTGTTTAATTTCTGAGGCCATTTCATTCACATAATGGTTTGTGACTTTTGTAATCTATTTAGAGTATTTTATAAGTTATGAATTTTCTGATAAGAGCTTTATATGTGTATTTAACATCAACCAAGTGCCATGTGTGTATCCGTAGACATCAGTTTATAGACACCCTCTGTGAACGCAATTAGTATATTAGTATAATATAGAAAACGATTCTGAAAACTAAACTTCTTATTCATAAACTCATTGCTTATATAAAGCATTACAACCTTCTTCTTTTACAACGGTTATGAAATCTAACTGATTTGCTAACAATCTCCATAAAAATCAGTCTTAACACAAAACTCGTTTTCACTTCGATTTTGACTCTAAACCGAAAACTCTTAAACCAACAAATCAATTTTTATTTCCGGTTTGCTTCTTTATTTCCGGATCTTGATTTGTTCCAACAAAATCCTCCCTAAACTAAGCTCTATCTACATAGCTTACTTTACTAGCTGCAGAACAAATCCCAAGCTTGCTTCTTAACTCCTCAAATGTCTCCTTCTTCAAAGGTTTTGTGAAGATGTCTACAACCTGTTTTTGTGTCTCACAATACTTCAATTGAATCACCTCTTCATTCACCAACTCTCTAAGAAAATGAAACCGCACTCCAATATGTTTGCATCTTCCATGAAAGACTGGATTTTTGGACAACTTTATAGTTGATGTATTGTCACATACAATTGATATGCTTCCCCTTGCCTTGTGTCCTAATTCTTCAAGAACTCTAGTGAACCAGACAACTTGACTTGCGCATACTGAGGCAGCTACATACTCTGCCTCTGTGGTAGACAATGTCACAATCGGTTGTTTTTTTTATAACCATGCAATTGCTCCACCATCTAACAGCAATACATACCCTGATGTACTTTTCCTTCCCTCAGTGTCCCCCGCAAAATCGTTATCCGTGTACACCATCAGTTCACCATTTCCTTTCCTTTTGTACCAGATTCTGAGCTCCTTAGTTCCTTTTAAATACCTTAATACTCTTTTAGCTACTAGCAGGTGCATATTAGTCGGTTTAGACATGAATTTACTCAAGTAACTCATAGCAAATTGTAGATCAGGTCTGGTTGTTGTGATATACATAAGATTGCCAATGATTCTCTTATAGTACGTCTCATCCACTCTTTTTCCTCCCTCATCTGAATCAATCTTGCTGCCTAGCACCATCAGACTCTCATTGCAGCTCTCCATCTCGAAACGTTTCAGCACTTCCAGAGCATACTTTGTCTGTGAGATATGAATACATTTCTGAAGCTGCAACACCTCAACTTCTAGAAAAAACCTCATTTTTCCCAAATCTGTCATTTCAAATTCTTTTTGCATTGATTCCTTAAGTCTCTTCAGCATTGTGATTTCATTTCCTGTATATATTAGATCATCTACTTATATACTCACAATCAAGATGTCACCTTGCTTATTTGATTTGAGAAAAAGGGTCTCTTCATTCCGTGATTTCCTGAATCCTTCTTTGACAAAGTATTCTTCAATTCTGGTGAACCACGCTCTGGGTGCCTGCTTCAACCCATATAGTGCTTTAATCAGCTTGTACACCTTGTTCTCTTCCCCTTTCTTCTCATAGCCTTTAGGTTGCTGAATGTAAACATTCTCCTGCAAAACTCCATACAAAAACGCAGATTTCACATCAAGTTGAAAAATGTTCCATTCTCGTTGAGCTGCAGTTGCTAAGATGGTCCTAGTTGTGTCCATTCCATCGACTGGTGCATACACTTCTGTATAATCAATACAATGTTCTTGAGAGTACCCTTTGCAACCACACGTGCCTTGAACTTATTAACCTCTCCATGTTCATTAAGCTTTGTTTTGTATATCCATTTTAATCCTATGCACTTTGCTTTCTCTGGTAAATCTGTGAGTCTCCAAGTCCCATTTTTGATGATCGATTTTATTTCATCATCCATAGCAGCTCTCCACCACTGAGATTTCCTTGCTTCTTCAAAAGTTAGGGGATCCACAATATTTACTTCTGCCAGGTTAACCTCATCTTCTTCTTCTTCATTCATGGGGTACTCTGTAACATAATCTCTTAAATACCATGGAGGTCTGCTGGTTCTTGTACTTCTGGTTGTTGCAGGATCTGGAGCTTGTTCTGTCTCGGAGGTGTGTTCTACTTCTTCATTTTATTTTGTTTCTTCATGTTGTTATGACTCAACATTGTTCTGAACAGCTTCCACGCCACCTTCATCTTCCTCACTATCCTCCCAAATTGCATCATCATCACACCAAGAGATCTTAGTATTTACCTGAGAATCCTCCCAAGTCCATGCTTTTGTTTCCTCAAAAACAACGTCCTTACTTATCATCACCTTCTTTGTACTTGGGTTGTACATTCTGTACCCTTTTGACTCTTCGGAGAAACCAACAAAAATCCCCACTGTACTCTTGTCATCTAGCTTTCCTCTTTTCTCGTCTGGGATGTGTACATGTCCAACACTTCCCCATACACGGAAATGTGAGACACTTGGCTTCACACCACTCCATGCTTCAAGTGGTGTCATGTTCTTCACCGAGATTGTTGAGCATCTGTTAAGAATATAGAAAGTCCATAACACAGCATCTGGCCAGAATATTTTTGGTACCTTTCTGGCTGACAAGATGGAACGCACCATATTCATAACTGTCCGATTCTTCCTTTTAGTAGTCCCATTCTGTTGTGGAGTGTACGAAGTAATTAACTGTCTTCTACTTCCATGATTTTTGCAGAAATTCGAGAACTCATTTGAAATGTATTCTCCTCTCCGGTTAGTCCTTAGTGTTTTTAACTTCTTCCTAGTCTCAGTTTCTACCTTACTCTTGAATTGCTTGAAGAGACTGAAGGCTTCAGATTTTTCTTTAAGAAGATATGCCCATGATTTTCTGCTGTAATCATCAATGAAACACAACACATACCTTTTCCCACTGGTTGATGTTGGTGTTATTGGGCTGCATATATCTGAATGTATCAGCTCTATAACCTCCTTAGCCCTCCATATGCTCCTTTTTGGAATGGGTTTTCTCGGCTGCTTTCCCACAAGACAATCCGAACAGGTGAAGTTTTGTGGTTTCAACTTTGGAATGCGTAACACCATCTCTTTCTGCTGCAGTGTTTGCATTCCTCTATGACTTAAGTGGCTATACCTTTCGTGCCATAGTCTAGCTTCACTATCTGAGGTTGTTTGAAGGCATCTTTCTCCGTTAGATATCTTTTCATCTTCTGTTTGATCAAAAAGCATGAACATTATGTTGATGCTCATCATACTCTCTGCAATTAATCCTTTTTCACCATGGAACAACTTGCACATTCTTTTCTTTATTACAATCGTGAGTCCTCTTTCTTGCAGCTGGCCAATACTTAAGAGGTTGTTCTTTAGTTCAGAAACATAGTAGACCTCACTTATGTTGTATATAACACCTCGCAGTACCAATTTGATGTTTCTTTTTCTAGTTAGCTCCATTCGTTTGTTGTTTCCTAGCTTGATTGAATGTCTAAGGCTTTCATCAAGGTTTGAAAACAGACCCTTGTCTCCACTCATGTGACTTGAATACCTTGAGTCTAAGAACCACGCTCTTCTCCTTAAGCTTTCTTTTCCTCCAGTATAAGTCATCAACAACTTCTCAACATCCTTTTCCACATCTCTATTACTTTCTTCTGTCATGGCCATCAATAGAATTTCTTATGTTTCCACCGAGTTTGCATAGTTGGCTTCATCCCACAGAGGACACTCATTTTTATAGTGTCCTAATCGGCTGCATTTGTAACACTCAATGTTAGTTTTGTCAGAGGAGTTTCTTCCTCTTCCGCGTCCTCTTCCTCTACTACTTCCGCCTCTTCCTCTTTCATGTGTTATGCTTAACACTTGCTCATCTGCCTTTTCTACTTTCTTGAATTTCTGTTCATGAACCATCAGTGAACTCTGTAGTTCATCCAGGCCAATACTCTCAATATCCTTCGATTCTTCAATCGAAACCACCATGTATATAAACCTTTCACTCAATGTTCTGAGTATTTTCTCCACCACTTTAGCATCGATCATCACTTCTCCATTGCTCCTCATCTGATTCGTGATGGCCAATACTCGGGTAAAATACTCCTCAATTTTCTTAGACTCTCTCATTTCGAGTAGTTCAAACTTCCTTCTCAATCTCTGCAATATGGACTTCTTCACTCTTGCATTTCCTCTGAATTTTCTTTTTATTAATTCCCAGATTATCTTGGATGTACTTCTGTCCAAGATCTGCTCACATATTATCAATTGATTGATAGAGGTAGTGTTTTATCTTGTGGTTGAGAGATTTGGCGTTGTCTAGCTGCTGTCTCTGCTCCTCCGTGAGAACAACAATTGTCAGCGGTTCTTTAAAACCCGTTTCCAGCAAGCTCCACAACCCTCGAGCTCTGAAATTTTTTTCCATTACAACGCTCCAGTGGTCCCAATGCCCATCAAAATTGGGCAATTTCATCTTGTCTTCACTCATCGAAGCTTCTGCTTCTTTTTCACAGATTCAAGATCGGATTTCAGCAGCTCTAATACCAATTTGTAAACGCAATTAGTATAAGATAGAAAATGATTCTGAAAACTAAACTTCTTATTCATAAACTCATTGCTTATATAAAGCATTACAATCTTCTTCTTCTACAACGACTATGAAACCTAACAAATTTGCTAACAATCTCCATAAGAATCGGTCTTAACACAAGACTCGTTCTCACTTCGATTTTAACTCTAAACCAAAAACTCTTAAACCAACAAATCAATCTTTATTTCCGGTTTGCTTCTTTATTTCCAGTTCTTTATTTGTTCCAACACTGTCAACAAAATTTCTAAACCAGAAATTTCGGATCTATTTTCTAATGAATCACACAAAACTTAGTTACAACTTTATGATTTGCTATAATTATGTCTCTGGGGATTGGTTAAGTGAAGAAATGATCTTTACTATTTAACAAGAAAAAGAGGAAAATATTACGAGTACTACAATTTTTAGGGATTTTGTTAATGCATAGACAAAAAAAAAAGCATGTGTCATGTGTTTATTTATTGAGCATCTGCTTAAGTATGATTATCGATCTGCAAAATTGTTTTGATATATAAACATTTTAAAAAATTACTATATTAATGATCAAACATATGTTCCACGCATGTGGACACATATCATATTCCCTTGCACAACTTAAAATATAATTTTATTTTCTTTGCTTAAGAACTTACATACTTAGAAGTTTTTGCATATCACTCCAGATTCCGTGCATCACCACAATATAAAAGATAAGTTTTTCTTTCTAAATTTTCTAAACTATAACATAAATAAGTTCCTAACCACAAAAAAATATATATATTATCAAAAATAAATACATAATCGAGTGAAAATGGTTTAGAGAATAGTAGTTTAGGTCTAAAATAAATTTCTAACCCGAAAAGGAAATTTGTGAAATACCAAAAATAGACACAAAGTACAATGAAATCTCTTTAGCAGCACATAATTTTTAGTGATACTACGTTTCTGAATTTGAAATCGAAAACTGAAACTAAATCACGATTCCAAAAATGAAGTGTTTAAAAGCATGGTGTAAATGCACAGTTCGGAGTTAGAAGCGTTTTGAAAACTCGAAATCATTCATAGCATGTTAAAATCTAAAACATATGAAACTAGCCAGTAACTATTTTTTTTGCTTTTACTCTGTTTAAAACATTAAAATTTTAATAATAAATTAGAGTTTATAGTTTAAAAAAAATTATTTTAATAATATTTTATGTTTATTGATTTTTATATATACACACTTCCAATAACCCAATATCCTAATATTTTACAAAATTGTTTCCCATTTTTAACGACATCCATTTCTGCATTTGTGGATCCAATTCCCTATTAACTAATTGAGATCTGTGTTTACGATTTCATCCAGAATCTGCCTAAAAGAGAATGGGCCTGACAGGCTCGAACCATTGCAATATCGATCTGTTCGGTTCAAATTTGGGTTATTTAATGTGCATAGATGATCTATTCATTGGTTAGTCATGTTTGATACGAAACGAAAACAAATACTTAAGTAATCAAGTGGAGAAAGATAAATTTGAGGAGATAGTAACAAGTCTTAGATTAAGGCACCAACAGCAAGCCATGGTTCATAAGCCACCGACCTAATCTCCCAAATCGGATCAAACGCTTCCCATGTGATCCTTTTTCTTACTCTCATCAACCACATTCTCGTCTTCCTTCGTCTTCGATTGAGATTTCTCATCGTCTTTCTTCTTCGTCTCGTTAAGATTGCTCCAAGAAAACAACGATTCTGCTCTCGATGCATCATCATTGTTCTCCTTCGCCTTCGGGAACCCTCGGACCACGGTACTTAGTTCATCGTAGGGTTTGACATTGTCCCACCACGAGCCTAATCTCCGCTTCTTATTCTTCGGCTCTAGGGTTACATCTTCATCACTGTCATCGTCGATGACGATGATCTCCTTAGAAGAAGGTAAGAAGTTCAAGTTGGCGATCTCATGATCATGTCGCTTGGGACTCAAGGTAAGTCCGATTTGTGACTCGTTAATCTCTTGTTTCTCGCTCGCCATGTTTCGTGTCGTATCGAAAGTGAGAGAGACGATACAATGAAACTTAATTCATATACAATGGGTTTTGATGATTAAAGCGTTGCGTCCTTTAGTTTATAGTGAAATTTGAGTGATCGGTCACAAAGGAAAAGGAAACTCTAAATCAGTAAATACGTAAATATATAAATGGAAATTGTTTTCTCAGATATATGGAAAAATAGAAACTTCTTTCATGACATCACATAATCTTTTACAACGGTAAAACAGATAAATATGCACACTTCTTTTCTGTTTCAACAGTTTTTTCAGATTAAACAATAGCCTAAATTATCAATTATATATATTTTTTTGTGTAACTAGCCTAATGGCTTTTAAATACCGCTTCTACTACCGGATGTATGTAGGAGGTTAACATGGTGCATTAAGGATTTGTAAAGTGACTATACCTGTCATAGGCCACCTGTCATCAGCATCAATTATATTTCTTAGAACCAAACTATTCTATTTTCAGAATTTTATGATTCGTAATTAGCAATGAATCACTAGAATAAACTTCGACTTTGATTTTTTTTCATATAAGCATTTTCACCGCAAATCTACTTCCAGAATCACCACGTAAATACATGTGATAATATTTGGGATTTAAGTTTTTATACACTTTGTTGATTCAGTTATTGAAAAAATATATTACATATATGCGTTATTTACATGACCCCTTTTTTTGTTGTTAAATTGACATGCTTTATGCCATCGAAGATAATATTACAAGAGTTGAGCAATGAGTCCATTGTTTGATTTAAAAACCACATAAAAAAGTTTACAATTCACTACACATTATGAAGACAAAATCAAATAAGCTACCACGTACGAAAGCTACGAGGTTTGGTTTGAGCTCTGGGGAAATCTGGTCTGGGTTTAGATCTAGGGATATCTGATCTCGGTTTAGCTTCCTCCACGAATATAACTCTTCCATCAAAAAACTGTATAAACACCAAACCATATGGAAACTTTGCACTTAAACCTTAATTGTTCTCAATCTTCAGATAAACAATTTTAAGAATGAAGACAAGCGCGTAATGTTTTTGAGAGATTGAGTACCTTTCCGTGCATCCCCTCAATAGCATTTATAGCCTCCTCCTCTGTTTCGTACCGCAGGAAAGCAAAACCTTTTGGTCTATTGGCTATTTTATCCATCACCAAGGTCACTACACGAGGACACAATCAAGAACATGAGTTACAGTTGTAGAATTTGGACAGAAGGGAAACAAAAGAAGAGCTTTATGCTTACTGTGTACAAGCTTTCCATACTGTTCAAAAGTATTTCGTAAGTTATCTTCAGTAGTGCGGAAAGAAAGCCCTGTGCAAAACCATCAAATTCAAGTTTCATATCAATAAAAACCCTTGAGTCCATATGATAAAAGCAGAAACAAACTAGGCATTAAGAGGTTACAGAAACCATCTAAGAGCATTAAAGATGCCTTTCTTTTGACCCTATTCAAGGCTTTAATTTCACCACTAATCAACTTGCACCAATCCCTTTACATACAGAACAAGCTTACAGAGTAAGTGCAGAAACAACCACACTCAACAGTCTTCACACCCAGTCATTATTACACCAACCAAAATCATTTCCTACCTTAACAAAAAATCCGACAATGTCTTTGGTACAGACATTACAGCGTTGTAAACATAACTCTAGAATAAAACTGTTAACTTTATAACTGGTGACACAATTGTGACTGCTCCATAGATTTTGAAAGATAGTCTAGGTTTCTAAGAACTCAGTGAGGGGTCGCTTTCAAAGTTTCCAGAGTGCAATAGCTAGATCTCGTGCTATGATACTCGAAGAAACAGCAAAGAATCACATGACATATCTCTTAATTCCAATACAGAAGCATCATTCTTACAAAACAGAAACATCTAAGGAAAAACTTACCACTGACAAAGAGTTTCGTCTTCGGCCCAGAGGAAGACGAAGAAGAATCTGAAGAAAGACAGCTACAAATTGAAAATCCGCGAATCGGACGGCGTCGGTGAGCCCAAATTACGTCGGTTCCGACAGTAATTCCTCTGCAAGAGACGCTGTAGATAGTCGAGAAGTTGGTTCTAGAGAGGCGATATCCAGAAATGTAGGGACTCATACACGACGGAACAACGACTATCCCTAAGCTAACTGCCATTGCCTCCGTCTTCCTTCTTCTTCTCCCTCCAAACTTCCGGCACTATCCCTTCAACTATGAAACCTTGATACATTGAGGGTAAATTAGTACTTTCATATCATATTATTTCGTTTATTATAACAATTTCTGACCCTATACTTTTGGATTGATCTTTTTGCTCCAATCGTAAATGGAATAGGCTTTGTGATTGAATATTCAAACAGAAAATGTGAAATACTATTGTGATAAATGCCATTCAATTCTTCAGTTTATCTGCCTGAGTTCATCTTAATTCTCGAAGTTTGATTATACTGCATAACTCCACCTGATACATTTAGATTCGGGATCCAATTGTTGACCAATAAAAGTGCCACTTGCTATGCAATCGGAACCGTTGGTGGTCTTGTGATAAAAGGTACTTGATCTGCAGTCTTATCAAGACAGCATCAGCAACAACAACAGAAAAATCTTTTAAAAGTTTAACAGAGAACAGAGAAGTTGATACAAGATCTAAAAGATTGATCCATTTTATTTTATATACATTCACAATTACAGACTTGCGAAAGCCAAACATTCGAACAGTTAGTGATTTTGAATGAGTCTACCTAATTATATTAATAAATGAATGAATGAATCAAATCAGAGTACTAAAGTTGACCAGCTCTTCAATCAAAAGTCTTGTTATATGCATCATCCTCAAAACTAAGAGCTTTCTAATTAACCTCTGCTTCACCAAGTTAAACATCGATGCTGCACTTTATAAATCATTGGTCTTGACATTTCCTGTTAATGAAAGCTTCCAAAGCTTCTCTCATCCACGAATTCTGACATAACTCCATGGCTTCAGACAAAGATACCCATTCTCTTTGTCTGAATTGAGATTCAGGCCATTGCTCAAACTGCTGACTAACAAGCATAGGAAACATGTAACCATCGTGAATCATGCTGTGTCTTTTGCTTTTGTATTGCCATTTACCAAGTGGTTCTTCAAGCTCTCCAGTAACACCAGCTTCTTCAATTGTTTCTCTTAAAGCTGCTTCTTCCATTGATTCATCAATCTCCCAACCTCCTTTTGGTAATAACATTCCTTTCCCTTTCTTTTGAGCACTTATCAAAAGCACTTCAATTTCTCCTCCACAATCTTTTTTGTATCTATAAGGTACACATCTGCAATAAATTGTTGATATCAGATTATAATACATAACAAAAATCCCCAATTCTAAAACCCTAGTATTTGAAATTAGCCAAATTAGGGTTTCAATTTTGAACATACCCGACGACTTGACGAAAACCAGTGGAATTGTAACGTTGCAAATCCCGGCCGGTGCGAGAAACCAAAGAGACAACTTTCTCAATCTGTGTCGGTACGATGTTATTCGACGAGATGTTGTCAAATGTCGGAGAAAAAAAGGAAGCACCTTTAGAAAAGTTAGAGATAAACAAAGACACATATAATCCAGTCATTTTTGTTGTTTGTTGATATCTTCTATCTCCGCCGCAATTTGTGATCGAGAATCAAATCTCTGAGAGAGAAAGAGAGGAAGAGATTGGATAATAAAAGGAAGAAGATGTGATTTTGAGAAGAGGATTGGATTTGGGAATGGTCTTTATATGGAAAAACCTCACGCGCTTCAATTGTTGCTTTCTTCAATATTCAACTATCTATAATATTTTATTTTTTGGATCTACTAGGTAGCTTCTTA
>JAKUCM010002445.1:0-16264 GCA_023374145.1 Lepidium sativum | reverse complement strand
CATTAAAAGCTAGTTCTTCCTTATAATTCATCTTTTCCTTTTTTTTTATTATTATTTTTAAGTTAAGAACTTCCATGAGATATACTAATGGAGGTGCTTTTAAAATCTTTAAATAAGAACCTCAAACTTATTATCTTTCATACTTTTCTATTTTTTAATATTTTAAAATTTTTAAAAAAACTTTTTAAAAACTTACCATTGAAGGTGGTCTTACAGATGGTTCTTAACAAATATCAAATTTTTATTAGACAGTTTATTTAAAAAAATTATAAAAGATATTATTAAATTATTGTTTAGAAATTCATTACCATGTGGTGTTAATTCTATAAACTCCATATACCTATTAAGAAATAGATTGATCACTGGAGGATCAGAATTGGCTCAACTGACCTTAGAATCGTAATGTGCTAAACGTTTCTTCTTAATTATTAGGAGTTTAAGTGAGGCAAATGATAAGGAACATGTAATTTTTAAACGTGTGTTGTTAATTATTACAACATGGAACATGTAAATTAAGTAGAGAACAATATCCTCAGACAGATTGCAAATTTGCAATCAAGCCTCACGTAAAATTATGTATTCCCTCCGATGTTCTTATACGACGCGTTAAACAGTTTTATTAGCTAAATAGCTGATGTCGATGTAACATTACACATTAGCTATTTACTAAGATTCGTAAACATGTCTATGTCATTTGAATTATAGAAACAGTTTACAAGGAGAAACGAGGACTTCACATTCAGAATTGGGAATGCTTCTTTATTTGGTTTGCAGATTAGGTAAAAATAAATTGGAAACATCTTTATTGTCTCGAGTTAAAGAAGACGTAGTAATTCAATCAAAATCACATCCTGGAGATTTGGAGAGGCACAGTTGCAGTTTCGAGGATATCACTGTTTCTCATAAGAGAAACAAGTTTGAGTTTCTCCCAAGCTCCGAGTCGTTCAAAGATATATCTTTGACAATTCTGGGAGGCTGAAACTCCGGCTAAGAAAGCTCCGTGAGCTGATCCTTGATGTTCGACATTCACAGCTTCTCCTCCAAAGAATATGTTATCGACAGGCTCACCTAGCCTCGTGTAAAGATCTTCCGGCATTCCAACTACGTCATATGCATAACATCCTAATGTGTTTGGGTCTGTTCCCCATCGTGTCACAAGGTATTGCGCCTGTTTTTGTCCCAACCAATGGAGTCATTATCTACATTTTACGATACGGATAGTATCTAAGGAAGCTATAGAGTTCAAGATTTGATTGCTAACCGGTTCAGGAGCATCAGGAAACATTTTCTTAAGTTGCAGCATCACGAAATTTGCGGTAGCTTCATCTGATAGCTTTTCCAAGTCTTGTGCTAGATTGCCTGCAGCCATATAAACAAGCACTGGATGGCCTGTTGCTTTGTGAAGATTCAGAAAATATCCACAAGAGTAGGAAGTCGGTGCCACCATTCCCAGGAACTCCACATTGGGCCAAAACACTTTTTCAAATCTCAGGGCAATTTTATTCTCGTTTCCTACTCCGAGATCCGATATAGCAGAGCTCTTCCATGGTGGGAGCTCTGGCTCAAATTGAATTAGGTTTGCCTTGAGGACACCAATGGGAACCGTAATAATAACAGCATCCGCAACAAAATTGGTTCCACCTTCAACGGCGACTATCACCTTGTTATTAGACGTTCTTGTAACTTTAGTAACCCTGTGTAAAAAATTACATGGTTTAGATATTAAATTAGCTGAATGTCATATTTTGTCAGGACTACTGTCACTTAAATGATAATTTAGTCAATATCAATATTTTATCAATGTTTGTTTAGTACCTATGGTTCAAGCGAATATCAAGGTCTTTAGCTATTGTTCTGATCACTGGCTCATAACCCTGCACCATTAGACCATGTCCACCTGAAAGGCATTCATCCTGCACAACAAATAACTACTTTGAGCTTTCTTGGTTTCCTCTAAATGCATTTTTCCTCTGTCAATAAGCAAGACTTAGACACTTTGGTGATAAATCATCATTAAGCAATAAGGTATTTGTTCGCTTGCCTGATCCCAACATTTAAGTGATATCAAATTTGCATCTACCGCAAACCAGGCTTCCATCCTGCATATGTACCACTGCAAAACTTCATATGCGATCCCCTCTTGTCTACAGAATACAAAGAAAACAGCAGAGGTTATAATAGATAAGATAGTTATTTAAAGTAATAATGTTCTTTAACACATTATGGATGCAATTGGTACCTTAGTTCAGGATTTCTATCCAAGACGATAGATATTCCTTGAAGAACTGACATGTCATTAGCAGTTTCATCCCTTATTTTCTCCGTCTGGAATCAACAAGAAGTAAGCATGTGTCAACTTCTCTTCTGACAAAGGACAATGGTGATTAGAAAAAAATTCAGCACATGCAAAGGTTACCTCTTCGAGAATTCTCTTAAATGCATCTCCAACTTCCATGACCAACTGCGGTGGAATTTTATGTCCATGCATGTCGTAAAGTCCGTAGCTACAAAATGAAAATCAAATTCTTCTTCAAAATGTATCAATTAATGTTCACAGACTTCGGAACTAGTCTACGACTCTTCCCTGCTTAATCAAGTAAATTCAGTTTTGAAACAATAATGTTATTAGTTAAGAATGCAGATCGCAAGTGAGACTAATATATAGTTTAGCTCAGGTGTCAGATTGAACTCCATCTACCACGTACTTTTTCCATGGTTAAATGAAAGAACCAAACAAAACCGCAAAACCTAGCAGAGACAACTCTATTGGTTTAAATCTTAGCAGAGCCCACAAAAGTTAACAAATCAAAAATACAGAACATAAGAGCAGCAAAGGGATACCTTTCCAGATCATGATCATACAAGATGGAGTCGTCCCCGCTAGTTCGATATAAAGTCAGCCCTAGACGGCGTATAATGGGAGCCAAAGGGTTCTCGTCGGAGACTCCATGTAACCTAGAACACGTTTTGAGAAAAGGTTAGAAGGGTCATAGAGATAGGGGTTTTAAAAGTTTGCCTGATTCTTCTTTAAAAAACTCTACACTCTAAAAAAACAATACTACAAATCAAACATCAGAATTTCCAATAAACAGAGGTTGCTAATATTGCCTAACTTCTCCAATTTTCCATAAGATTATGGTTTGAAAGAGGAATAAACAAAATCTGAAAATAAGTTGGTCAAAACTCACCATGAAGCTCCCATATCAACTGGACAGCCAAAGGAATAATCCGTATGGATGCGACCACCAATCCTATCGCGTGATTCCAGAACAGTCCACCTGCATAAACAAAATTAAACATCAAAACTTGTTTTTGCAAAGAATCACATAAGGGTATGTACTTAAGTTACATGATTGAAAAAATAAGTTCATATATATTTTACCTTAAAAGATGCTTCAGAGAGATTCCTAGCAGCAGCAAGACCTGATATACCACTGCCAATTACGATAACAGAAGGCTGCACATTATTCTGCTTCTGTATAAGCGCAGAGATTGTGCCTGCGTGAAGGTTCATGACAAGTTAAAAAAAAAAAACTCATTCAATTGTCCAAGAACAAATATATGAATTAAATTAGAACTAGATTCCTTCTATTCCCGTATCATGCAGTATTGATGAATCACGCTAGAAACAAAATAACTACTAAGCGTGCAGAAAAAATAAATAATTATAGACAAACTCATATCATGGAAATCCAGACATGTAACTCAAAAAAAGTAATCCTAACAGATAGATCTGATTCTATTTAATAACGAATTTGTAAATCCATCTGATAATTCCATACAGATGTTTCCGAAATCCGCAATGCATAATCTTAAAAACTAGAGCAAGACAAAATAAGAAGGTGTATAGTCACAATTTACCTTCAGGAAGATGATCCGGAAATGAAATCTTCTGATCCATTCAAAATTTGTTGGGGAAAAACAAACAGAGAAAATAATTCTGAAATACAACGAACGCGCAGATTTCAAATACAATCGAATTAGGGATTAAGATTTACAACGTAAATCCGCAGAGATCGAAAAACACCGACGCTTATCGGACAAGCTCATCGGAAAAACGATTAATCGGATTATTCAATGGCGAGGATTCAAAAACGAATAAAACTTTGAGATTAGAAATCGAAAGATGGCAAGAAAGAATCGCGTCGTTTGCAACGGCGGAGATTACACAATTCCGTGATCGGAGCATTTTTTTTTCTTCAATAACGATTTTTTTTTTTTTTGTGGAGTAACAAATCAGAGGAAGACGAAAAACATGAGAGAATACAAGCTGAAACGCAAAAGAAGGGTTTCGGTGAAACAACAAAACACAAAGCAAATACGCTTTTATAGTGCGAGTCACAAGCTGGTTCCAACTAATATAGATTTTTTGGGTACCGAAATGACTCTTTTACCCTTACGTCTTCTAAGATAGTTTTGTTTTCTCTCTCTGGTCAACTTGTTCTTTCCATTTTCGATACTTTGTTTGAAAAAAGAAATTGTGTGATTAATTTAGTAAACAGCTCATGTCATTACGTTACAAATTTTATGTCAATATCTATGATCTGTCTATTATATGAATATAGATAAATTTATATATAGTTTTAATGCTTTTAATGGCTGCTGATGAATTTAATTATTTTTTTTATTTTCTGTCAATAATGTTTTATCCATAGTCAAAATTAATTTTCTAAAATCTCTTTTAATCTATTTTTTGTAGTTCGGTGATTGTTAAAACAAGAATCTGTATCGAAATTGATAGTCGTATCAGATGCAACATTTATTTGATTTGTTTATGAGAATCTCACGATGTTGTGTTTAAACTGACAACGTCTCTTGCACAGTGCCAACTCTAATCCCTATCGTCCTAATGTTCCTTGGAATCCACCGGCTCACAACTTTAATGATTACCATCACCATGCCGAAAATCAACACAATGTTAGTTGTGCAAGTCTAGTCCTTTAGCTACCAAGCAGATGTGCTTCAAGAACCGGTTGATCATGCAATCTCACCAAGGACTGTGTACTTTCGTTCGGGAACTAAAGAGCTTATACATGTTGTTCCCTTACAGCAGATTCCTTCCCGACCTCAAGAGAATCACTCTCCTAGTTCTACATCTCCATTGCGTATCTCCACAGATTCTACTGCTCCAAAACCAATGGATATTGATGATGTGGATCTACCACAACACAGGGAAGTTGATGAATGCTCCACAAGGAGACACATATTAGAATAATGGTTCAATTTGATTCGGTTAATATCGGTTATGAGGCTTAGTTTGGTTTATTATAATCAATTTCTCGGTTTACTAAACCAATTGTATATTTAGTCTTCCTATTTTTCTTCTTCTTGTAGAAGAGGATATATTGAAACGATGTAGAATCGTTTTCTCTCTGTAACAAACCATTCTGAAGGTTTCTTTCTTCTTCAATGGAGTTTTCTTCAGTTAATTAGAGTTGATTAACTTTCTAACATGGTATCAGAGCGTTGAACCTCACTTCAACATTTAAAGATCCGATTTTGATTTTTCCGCTGCAAATTTCTCTTCTTATGATTTCATCTTGATTTATCTTTCTTTGATTTTTCGATTATTCCGTCGGATCATCTTAAAATCATCATCATCACCGATTATTCCATCGGATTATCATCACAATCACCAGTTGTTCTCCGAAAGATTGGCTCGAGGTTCTCTTCTTCATGAAATCAGCTCACTCTACAAGTTCGGTAAATCACAACCAACGATGATTACAAAGTCCTTTGTCCTCTTGGTTATTCCGCCAAGTTGATTCATCAAGAGTGGTCACACTTCGCAAGGGTCGAAGAATTCTTGCCCGTGGCTCAACTTCAAGAAAGAGATAACATTGCTCAATCTGATTCCTCGATTACCTTCACAAGAGTAGTTCGAATAGTATTTCGCTGTACTACTTGACAAATGGAGACAATTTCGAGGCTTCAATCATAAAGATCGGTCTGATTGTTTCATCGATTGATTCTTTTTTCTTGATTAAAGAGTTCTCTAGTTATTCCGCTGGAGAAATCCTACTTTCTATTTGGTTCATCAAGATCATTTATTTTGGTGATGGTTACGTTTCACAACACTGCAAGCAAATCTCAGTATCAGCAGCAATGGGAGTTTGGTCTTGATTGATGGTAAAGAAGAGGTTATTTGGTCAACAGGAGAACCTTTTGCATCTAATTGATCTCATGTTGAGCTTTTGGATACTGGAAATCTTGTTGTGATTGATGATGTTACTAGAAAAACTTTGTGGGAAAGTTTTGATCATCTTGGTAATACTATGGAGAAATTCAGAGCTCTTGGTGGAAATTCTGAGTCGACTCAACGATTCCGAATCCCTATCTCGATGTCGTGTCGTTTCGAAGAAATTAAACTCTCTTTGGCGAAAGGTTTGTACCGTCAATCTTATCTGCAGTTTTTCTCGGTACTTGAAATCACGGTCGATCGCGGACACACCATTCAAGTCGGTCTTTAGTAGCCTAATCGAGAATTCTTGTAACATTCTCTCTATCTCAGCTGGGGCCGATAAGGCGTTTACCGGAATGTCATTTGACGATGTGACTGAAGATGACTCCAAAGCTTTGTACTTGACCGATGTCGGATTCGTGCAAGAGTGGTTGCCTAAGGTGAAGAATGCTTGGCTCTCAGTTGTTGGCCTGAACCAGTTGCCTAATCTCAGACACTTGACCCTCGAGTTCATTCGACTAGATGATGAAAATCTAGAGAAGGTCAATTATTGTTTCCCTTTTCTTCAAGAGCTCAATTTGATTGGCGTTGGAGGACTCAAGGAACCAAGAATCCATCTTCTGCACCTAAAGAGTTGCCATTGGATTGTGTCAAAAGCTCCACCACATACAGTTGGTCAAGTTCCCTTCTATGTTACATGTTCCAACAGATATGCTTACAGTGAAGTCAATGGTGTTGATGTTTATGGTAGCTATGCAAATGAAGAATCACTTCAGATGCGGTTGGAGAAGCTGCTTAGGAAGATTCCATGATTTCATAGGCAAAATGTCTCTCAAATCGATTGTTATCTTGAGGGAGGGTATTAGAATAGTGGTTCAATTTGATTCGGTTAATACCGGTTATGAGGCTTAGTTTGGTTTATTATAATCAATTTCTCGGTTTACTAAACCAATTGTATATTTAGTCTTCCTATTTTTCTTCTTCTTGTAGAAGAGGATAGACTGAAACGATGTAGAATCGTTTTCTCTCTATAACAAACCATTTTGAAAGTTTCTTTCTTCTTCAATGGAATTTTCTTCAGTTAATTGGAGTTAATTAACTTTCTAACAACACACTCGTCCTGATAGTGATATCTTGCTTCCTTTAAAGAAACATTGGAAGAGGAACTGGATGCATGTACATATGGTCTTTTGTGTTGAGTTAATGTATGTTTTAGATAGTCTTAATTAGATGCAAACTATTCTTTTCATATGTAACACACTCGGTTGTATTATCTTTCGTCTTAATATAATCTTTTGACAGCAAAAATAAAAAATTGATATATATTTATAAGGGTTAAACCCTTTCATGCATTTTTATTAGTTAATACTAATGAACTATGAAAATATAAAGAGATATTCCTCTGTTCTTTATTAGTTGATGTTTTTAGAAATAAAATTTGTTTATTTTTAGTTGATGTTTTAAAATTTCTATTTAAAATTTATTGCACTTTTAGTATTGTTGACTCTTTAAATTCTGCAGATTGATTTGTGATTGGTTAAATATTTTGGAATTTGTGATAAACTATATTTTGCTTAGAAAAAATAAAACAATTAATGATTTATTAATATGTGTGAGATGCCTAAAACATCAAGTATAAAAAACAGAGGGAGTACTGATTAAAAAAGTTGAAGTTATTATATTACCATTGTTCTATAGTTATGGAAAAATGTTTAGTAAAAAAGTAACGTGTCTTTTCTTTTTTGTCAACAAAGCTTCTTCATCATATTATAAATAAACATTAAAATTTTATTAATATCTTCACCAGTAGTAATATTTTCCTTACAAATTTTAAGCACCAAAAATTGAACTTCATCCTTAGAATGGTGTAATGGAATAAAAAACTATTAAACCGGTTGACAAAAAAATCTGATTTACTTAAATTTATATTATCTAATAAAACATCCTTAATTTGTATAAAATCGATTAACTAGCCAACTATATATTCAGTAGTTTAATGAACAGCAAAGCAAAACTAATCATATCCCAATCGATTACAAATAAATCATAAAAATGTTGCGAAATGAGTCGATCACTAGGTGATGGTGGGAATCACCAAGTTGTCTATAAATGAATCACTAGGTGATGAGTATAAAAGAGATAACAAAGTGGACCAAGTCACGAGTAGGTTCAGTATCATTATTTGCAAATTGAACCACTTCTTTGCGATCGAATCCCATTTTGTTTGTCCACAAATCCCTTTTGATACATTTGAAGCCACAATTTCAAGATAGTGATCGAAAGTTACCAGAAGATCTTCAAAACCAATAAATGATGGGACAACTCTAACCTAAAACACTGTGCAAAAATATTACTCAATCTTTTTCTCATGAAATCACTAAATTAAAAAAGTATATCGAACCAAACCAATACAAAAATACTTCTATAAACCAAAAACAAGACTCATTAACTATTTTTCTATTAATTTGAGAAAATCTCTTAAATGATAACTTTAGGGTCACTTAAAAGAAACCATCAACATCAAGTCGTATCGAATATCATACCACGTGGTCATGTAGGTGTCTCACTATGTCGGTCGGTATCTCGTGACGTTTTTCCGCCTATAAAACTCGATTGGGAAAACCACTTAACACTCAGCAGTAGATTTCAACTCTGTTTCCGAATTTCCACGTATGCATCTTAACGGCTTCTTCTTTCTCACTATATAGCAGAATATATATTATATATAAAAATTAACAAATGTTCATTCATAAGACATGACTAGAAATCATGTGGGTATGCTTTTTCTTTTGTTGCCAACTCAAGATAACGTGTCGCATTGAGTAATTAATTACTTGAGCAAATACAATTACAAATTGTATACCAGCTTGTTGCTATTCGTGTAGTGATCCTCATATTTTAAAACCTTCCTCAACACATCTCTACAAAGATATTAAAATTGAATGTTATACATAACGTGAAAATTCATGATTTATTATTACAACTTTATAAAGTGATTGTATAAGCAACAATCCCTACAAGATTATTACACAAAGTTTTCTGAACAACTTTACAAAGGATCAGTTCCAAAGTATACTTATAACACACTCGGAGAGAATCATAAAGCTAACCAACAGATTAGAGTAACACCAAACGAGATTGTACAAATCATGAGACCTAACAAGCCCAAGAAACCGTATTTCCTGCAACATAGAGATTACAAAGATTATCAATCGTTAACTAAGAGTTAATCAAAGAATCGAAGAAAAATAGAATGACATGAAGGAAGAAAACGAATTAAGGGTCAAATAGATTCATCGATTGATATGAAAAAGCACCAATGAATGAAGAGAAGGCAAAACAGAAAATGGTTTGAGGTTAGCTCAATGTTCTGATGCCAATTGGAATGGATGAAGGTATAAACTATAGTTCTCTTCTAAGTAACTACTGTATTAATCTACCAGAGTTATAGTATCATCAAGTGTTAAAAGAACTAACCCGATCGTGAGGCGGTTCATGGGATCTCCAGTGGAGTAACCTTTGAAGTAGAAGAATCGAGTAACATTGTAGAGTAAACCCAAGCCAGTACAGAAACAAGGGTGTTTTATCCACCAAGTATCATGAGTATGAAGTACATTGGCATCATCTCTAGAGAGTTTTGGTGTCCTCTCTGCAACCACAAAAATTTCAACTAACGTCTCAAAACAAGTAGAAGAAGAAAACAGAATCACACAGGAAGGGCTTTGACTATTTTTAACCTGAACGCAGTTGAAGCGCTTAGCTTATTTGTTCTCTGATTCTATTGCATATAGAGTTGGATACGGAACGTTAAACCTACATCAAGATTGTTTATGCTGATCAACAAATAGAAAAGAGTTTCCAAAATTGAATATGAACAAAACAACAGATCCAGAATCCTGTTAAAACTCATGCTTTTCAAATGAAATTGAACTTAGCGAGAACAAAACAAGGGATTAGACTACAGAATCCAGCTTACCAAAAAAAAACTCAGGACTGAGACTAAACTCCGCTAGAATTTGAGTAAATTGTAGTTCTAGGTCACATCAATCTATATGCCAATCAATAACGCGAAATTCGAAAGGAAACAGGGACGATTTAGCTCAGTTTCAATTCGACTCATAGGAAAAATCAATCAAACTCTGGATACTTTTGAAAAAAACTGCAACAAGTTGATAATTTCAGGTCAATCTACGGAATTCAATTAAATTTTATGCACAATACGAAAGAAAAGTAGAGGGAAGAAGATGATCTAGCTTCCTCGATTCAATATCAAGGCAAAATCACGTCAAATGTTAAAGGGGACGATGAACAAATGAGTAAGCGCGAGAAAAAAAGAAGTTTGTGGAAACCTTTTGCGAGCTCTGCCGACTTGAGCGCTCATCCAAAGGTTGAGAAAGCAGTAGAAGACGAGGACGAGAACGACATATCCGTACTATTTTGGAAGAAATTCGGTAATCGCCATTGATGATTATTGATTCGAGGTCTAAGGTTCTGGAGGTTTCTAGTCACTGGCTTAACTCCCAAGAGATCGTTTACAAGGAAATGCATTCTCAACGATATCAAGAAGAAAGAAAAAGTTTTGAGTCGGCAAATAATCATTTTCCTTCGGTTTTTTTTTTCTTTGTCAATAATTGATTAACGATACATAATCATACGCAAAATTAATAACTAGAACCAAACAAACCAATTGAACCAATCCAAAAATCTCAATACAGTTCAGTTTTAATTTCTAAAAAAGAATCATTATAATTTAATATTGATGTAACTTCGATTTTTAGTTTAATTTAGTTTTAATATCTAAAAGACTGTTCAATTGCAAATGGCATCTAACCTAATAGTAGACGGTAAATCAATTTAAGACAGTACATTTGCATAATTTGGAATCGAGTCTCTATGCTTACATTATGTAGGAATTTAACTATTGGGCCGGTCAAGTGTGACCTAATATAATTTGCCGTTGACCAAAAAAAAGACTCTTCAATTTTTTACTTTCGGATAATTTTGGTTTTCAGTTCCATTTGATACTATTAACCAAAAACTACCAAATAAAAAGAAAACTTAGTTAGTATTCCAACCTTAAAAAAGTTAATATTCAAATGTTTTTAGTTATTTTAGCACTAATTTGGTTTCACTTTTTAAAAATTTGAGTTGAACCAAAACCAAACCAAATTTTAAACTAAAAAATTATACTTTATTTTAGATATATGTACTATATCTAAGAAAATTTGTAAGCTCACAAAATCATTACAATAAACCACTTTATCAAAAACTATATTAATTTGAAAAAATTCACAAATTCATTTCAATAAACCATTTTGTAAAAATAAATTTGTATTTTATTTCTCTATTTATATGTCATAACGTAATATTATTTAATAATATTTGTTAATTTTATATAATATTTATAATTTTTTAAAAATATTCATAAAATAAATTAAATAAGTAAAATTTATAACTATTAAAATTTAAAAAGTTGTATTGAAAATATTTAACAAATAAAAATAAATATGGTGAAATAGATTGGAGATGTGCTTATAGAACAAACTAATAAAGTCATAAGATTCCATGACGATTTGACATATAAGTTGAAATAAATAAATTCGTATCTGATGAATTAATGATGTAAATAATATGTGCGATAAACAATTTTGTGTTTTGCTTGTTGAAACCCTAGGTTCCATTGTCGATCTGGGGCACGGTTCTCCGATGGTGATGCCTTAAGCATGTTCCTTCACTATGTGCTTTGCTCTCAGATCTAGAAAGTTTCTTCCTTTTGGGTCAAGGTTTTGCTTTGGGTTTAACCGAGTTCTTTTTCCGATGCTTATCTAGCTTGTGTTGGCCATATGTTAAGCTTGTCTTTTGTTCTTTAGCCGATTATTAAGGTTTGTTTCATGGTTTTTAACCTCTCGATCTACAGCCTTCCACTCTAATGGTTGGTGATGTGGTTGGACAACCTTTATGGTTCATCCTACAAAATTTAAAGATCAGATCTTGATCGTGGTTTTAATAGTTAGGCTATATTTCATCCGCATTTTAGTCTTGTTGACTTCCGGTTTTGGTTTTGTTGATGATGCCTTCTTGTTTGAAGATCAACATTCCAAAAATCTACCTAATTTAAGTCAGAACAAAGAGAATTGATGTATTTTTGTTATGTGAGACCATCGTTATTTTCGGTTTTAGAATAAATTGCGGAATTAAGTGGTAATTATTGAAATATAGCAAATGTTTGTTAATGATTACAATAGTTTTTTAAATTTAATATATACTATTTTGTCATTTCCTAATGAGAAAAAAAATGTAATTACAAAAATGTCATTAATGAAATCTGCCATGTAAGCGATCAACTCTACCACACGAACATAGTGCAGTATAGTAGAGTTACATTTGCAGCGTAGTAGAGTTGAAGTGTGCTTGGTAGAGTTAGATTTCCAGCGTAATAGAGTTGTAGTTTGTGCTCTAATCAACTCTACCACATGGACAAAATGCAGTATGGTAGAGTTAGCGTTCCAGCGTAGTAGAGTTAAAGTATGCTTAGTAGAGTTGACATTAATAAAATTTTGTGTGCAATAGAGTTAGATTTCCAGCGTAGTAGAGTTGAAATATGCTTGGTAGAGTTAGATTTCCAGCATAATAGACTTGTTGTTTGTGCTCTAATCAACTCTACCACATGGATAGAGTGCAGTATGGTAGAGTTAATTTTGAAAACCTAGCCTACTTTCGTAGTAGAGCTTAAATTACGTATTTACCCCTCAGTTATTAGCTCATCTGCCGCGCATCCAACTGATTCTTCCATAAGTGACGCCATTGTAGCTTTCTTGAAGCTCATTTACTGATATACACGCATTTTAACATATTTTAGGAGCCATTTCTAGTTCACTTTTCATACATATATGTTGCATTTACGTCATATTCGAGTCATATATATAGGTGTTACGCGCATGTTACATTTGCATAGCATACACATTGTATTTGGGGTTACTTTCAGGAAATGGGACTCGGATTGGCACTCAGCGGTAACTTCCCAAGTGGGACTCGGACTGGCACTCAGCGGTAACTTCCCTAGTGGGACTTCACCTTTGACGTGCCAATTCAACTTCACCTTTGACGTGCCAAGTCAACTTCACCTTTGACGTGCCAAATCAACTTCACCTTTGACGTGCCAAGTCAACTTTACTTCTGACGGGCCAAGCCCACTACACCTTTGACGGTCCAATGACTCGACTTGGCCCACGAAGTCGAATCAACTATCTTTCTTAACTTTTCTTTGTTTTACTTTTTAGGTAAAACAGGGGAACGAGTATAAATACCCCCGTAAGGTTACAAAAAAAGACACGCTTGAACACTGTTTCAGAACTCTTCGAGTTTTTCATTGTTGTAATCCCAGAACAAGAACTCCTCTTTCGTTTTATGATCTATTGAATTTAGTTTCAATTTGTTTTTACTCTCAGTTTACTTTCTGAATTTTATTATTATGTATTCCACCTTTAGTGTTATTTTGATTGTTTTACCTATGAAGTTTGAGTAGTTAATTTAGGGTTCCTGAGGGAATGGACTAGATCAGCGTGGACCTTAAAGTCGTCTAAGTCGCTTAAGAGTAGAATAATATCATCTCTTTTGTTTCGGTGTTGTTAATGCTTGTTCCTTTCTGATCAATTGAAACATGATTTTAGACGTTTAACTCCCGACGGGTGCGTTGAACCGTCTGACTTAACTGTCTCAAGATCTACATTCCTAGCCTAAGGGATTAGTTGTCTAAGGTGTTTATTAGGCTCGTTTAAACTGTTGTTTCACGCTAGCTAGGTTGTTAAACGCTTATGATGATAAGGTCTGTTGATAGCTTTGCTAAGGCTGTTTACCACGAGAGTGGATTGAGTAGTTATGAGTTTATTGCCTAGAGATCCGCTCTGTTTGAGTTTGTTAAGCGATTTAGTGACTTTAAGTGAAACGCTGATCCGTGATCTCCGCCCCTTAAGAAACCCTTTCTCTTATTTATTGTTTGCACTTGACATTTGTTCTTTACTGCACTTTGTTACGCTATTTGCTATTTACTGCACTTGTCATGCTGTGTGCTCTTACTGCACTTTGTTCCGCTGTTATTTTCTACCTCACTTTGTTCCGTTGATCAATTTTCACTTTTGCTTTCGGTTCCCGTTGTCTAAATTGCTCACTTAGGTCGATAGATAACAAACCACTGAATTGACATGGCTTGAATTAGAGTATTCCATCACATTCTAATTGCTAGTTACACTTCCACTTGGATTGACACCTATTGTACTACATCGACATCAGTATAATAGGATTTGAAAAACATTAAAAAAAATCTTGTTATCATTTACTTCTTCGATGCTCCTTTGCTTTTTCTGTTTATGTTTGGATCTATGGATCATATCATTTTGGTTTGTGGGATTTGTAGTTTTAATGAAAATCGATGGATATTTTCGGTGGACCAGTCGTACGGGTGTTAGATCATAGGCATTATCGAAGATTTAAGGCTCGAAGAATTTCTGGAGATGGTTTATGCCGATTTTGGTTTGAATGAACATTGTCATGAGCTAAAACTAAGCTACATGCCAAACGTAGTCATTCATTCACTATTAGTAGATACTCCCCTTGTAATTGTGAGTAAGGATAGACAATTGCAAGTGTTTGTTTCAAAATTTCTTAAAGAAGCAATGCGTGTATGTGTCAAAATTACCAGTAGATCTCGTGTTTCATTGAGTTACCCTGAAAAAAGTCAGTGTAGTTGGAGAAACGGTGAAGAGAAATTCCAATGTAAGTTGGAGAATAATGATGCCTCGTATAATAGAGTTGACCCTAGGTGTAGTAGAGTTGATCCGGTGTTTAGTATAGGTGTACCAAACAATGAGCGTATACCACAAAATGTGAAACATGAAAATGAACATGCTGAGGACGAGGATGTGGAATTCAGATTCGACTGTTGTGATGATATGGCTGACGCAAGCTCGGATGATGAAGATTATATTAGTGTTCGTATAAAATTGAAGGAAGAAGAGAAGAAAAACCTGTCGGAGAAAGCAATAGGGTTGGATTTGAATGCTGAGTATTTGGACATAGAAAAGTTAGCACTCGCATTGGTTGTTGGGCAACGATACTCATCAAAAAAAGAACTCATGACCAAGCTAAAAATACTTTCTGTCTTACAGAGGTTTGACTTCGATGTTGTTGCTTCATCGAAGACAATGTTGGATGTGAAATGTTGGGTACCAAACTGTCAGTGGAGAGTGCGAGCTTCACCTATCGACGATGGTGGATGTTTCTTTGTCCGGAAGTATAGGGGGGAACATAGTTGTTTCGTTACAGAGAGATCAGGTCGTGCATGAATAGCGTCAACGGACGTCTTAGGAAGGTTATACTTGGAATTTGTAGGTGGAATTGGGCCATCTGTTCTTCCTCAACACTTTGCTGATTCAATGAGCAAGCGATTCGGTCTAAAGGTACAAACGTAATTTTACTTCATGGTAGAGTTAATCTTCGTAGTAGAGTTAGATTGCAGTGCTGACGTTTAAGTAGAGTTGGTCTGACAGTGTGGTAGAGTTAGATAACAGTGAGGTAAAGGTGGATTATGTGTAGTAGAGTTAGTTTGTCGTTTGATATAGTTAGGTTGTATAGTATGCTAGAGTTAGATTGCAGTTTTGGCATTTGGTAGAGTTGGCTTTCAGTGTAGTAGAGTTAGATTGTAGTGCTGACATTTTAGTAGAGTTGTTCTGACAGTGTGGTAGAGTTAGATAACAGTGTGGTATAGGTGGGTAGAGTTAGGTTGTATAGTGTGCGAGAGTTAGATTGCAGTTTTTGTGTTTGGTAGAGTTGACTTGCAGTGTAGCATAGTTAGATTTCAGTGCTGACGTTTTAGTAGAGTTGGTCTGACAGTGTGGTAGAGTTAGATAACAGTGTGGTAGAGTTGGATTATGTGCAGTAGAGTTAGTCTGTCGTTTTCGGTAGAGTTAGGTTGTAGTGTGTGGTAGAGTTAGATTGCAGTTTTTACGTTTGGTAGAGCTGGCTTGCAGTATAGTAGAGTTAGTCTGACGTATGGTAGAGTTAGTGTGACATTTAAGTCTAACGTTT
>JAKUCM010002444.1:0-39822 GCA_023374145.1 Lepidium sativum | reverse complement strand
CCCATTTGGATGAAGCTAAAGCTACATGGGAAATTTTATTCTAATTTGGAGAAGCAGTTTCCTTCATTTACACCTTGAGGACAAGGTTCTTCAAACCCGGGGTATTTTTATATAGTAATTGCACGTGATTGATTTGAAGAAGGGTGACGCTTTTTGCTTGGTAATCAAGTTATTTTCGATTCACTATATAGATCTTTTTCTCTTATCTTCTTACTTTGTTTCTACTTTTACTAGGTTAATTTTTTCATCTGTTATAAAGGCTTTTGCCTTGTCGTTATATTCTTTACCAAAAAACTTATTCAGACATATTGTTTATATCTCTTAAGTCGTGCTCGTAATCTTCATATTGTTGCTTGTGAGTTTTTTCGAACATTTGCTCCTTGCGTGCTTTGCTTCGTTGATCTATCTATAAATCGTACTTTCTTCTCTATTAAGTCTCGTTTTTCGTGTAGTATATGATTCGACTCTGTTTTTTTATATTAGATATGCACATGTTTTCTAGATTGAAGTTTTCATCTCTTGCGGGCACAACATCGCATGAAATAAAACGACGATGTGCATAGGTCGGAGAAGGAGTTTGACATTGGAGATTATGTCTATGTTACCTTACAACCTTATCGCCAAAACTCTGTTGTTACTCGTGCAAATCAAATGCTGACTCCGAAATATTATGGTCCTTACCGTATTATCGATAACTGTTGGTGGGTTGCATACAAATTGGATCTTCCAACAACTTCAAAGAGTTATCCCGTCTTTCGTGTTTTCCCAACTAGAAGTCCTTTTTGTAATTATTCTTATTCCGTCTACATTACAAAGTTTCAGTCTCTACTGTTCTAATTAAAGAACCTGACCACAATTTTGATAAGGAAGATGGTACAACATCAAGGTCAAGCAGTTTACAATGGTATTGGTTAAGTGGACCCATTTGGATGAAGCTAACGCTACATGGGAAATTTTATTCTAATTTGGAGAAGCAGTTTTCCTTCATTTACACCTTGAGGACAAGGTTCTTCAAACCCGGGGTATTTTTATATAGGAATTGCACGTGATTAATTTGAAGAAGGGGTGACGCTTGTTGCTTGGTAATCAAGTTATTTTTCGATTCACTATAAAGATCTTTTTCTCTTATCTTCTTACTTTGTTTCTACTTTTACTAGGTTAATTATTCATCTGTTATAAAGGCTTTTGCCTTGTCGTTATATTCTTTACCAAAAACTTATTCAGACATATTGTTATAGGTCTTAAGTCGTGCTCGTAAGCTTCATATTGTTGCTTGTGAGTTTTTTCGAACATTTGCTCCTTGCGTGCTTTGCTTCGTTGATCTATCTATAAATCGTACTTTCTTCTCTATTAAGTCTCGTTTCCGTGTAGTATATGATTCAACTCTGTTTTTTTATATTAGATATGCACATGTTTCTAGATTGCAGTTTCATCTCTTGCGGGCACAACATCGCATGAAAATAAAACGACGATGTGCATAGGTCGGAGAAGGATTTTGACATTGGAGATTATGTCTATGTTAACTTACAACCTTATCGCCAAAACTCTGTTGTTACTCGTGCAAATCAAAAGCTGAGTCCGAAATATTATGGTCCTTACCGTATTATCGATAAGAGTTGATCGGTTTGCATACAAATTGGATCTTCCAACAACTTCAAAGAGTTATCCTGTCTTTCGTGTTTCCCAACTAGAAGTCCTTTTTGTTAATATTCTTATTCCGTCTATATTACAAAGTTCGGTCTCTAATGTTCTAAATAAAGAATCTGACATAATTTTGAAAAGGAAGATGGTACAACATCAAGGTCAAGCAGTTACAATGGTATTGGTTAAGTGGACCCATTTGGATGAAGCTAACGCTACATGGGAAATTTTATTCTAATTTGGAGAAGCAGTTTTCCTTCATTTACACCTTGAGGACAAGGTTCTTCAAACCCGGGGTATTTTATATAGGAATTGCACGTGATTGATTTGAAGAAGGGTGACGCTTGTTGCTTGGTAATCAAGTTATTTTCGATTCACTATATAGATCTTTTTCTCTTATCTTCTTACTTTGTTTCTACTTTTACTAGGTTAATTTTTCATCTGTTATAAAGGCTTTTGCGTTATAGTTATATTCTTTACCAAAAAACTTATTCAGACATATTGTTATATGTCTTAAGTCGTGCTCGTAAGCTTCATATTGTTGCTTGTGAGTTTTTTCGAACATTTGCTCCTTGCGTGCTTTGCTTCGTTGATCTATCTATAAATCGTACTTTCTTCTCTATTAAGTCTCGTTTTCGTGTAGTATATGATTCGACTCTGTTTTTTTATATTAGATATGCACATGTTTTCTAGATTGCAGTTTCATCTCTTGCGGGCACAACATCGCATGAAATAAAACGACGATGTGCATAGGTCGGAGAAGGAGTTTGACATTGGAGATTATGTCTATGTTACCTTACAACCTTATCGCCAAAACTCTGTTGTTACTCGTGCAAATCAAATGCTGACTCCGAAATATTATGGTCCTTACCGTATTATCGATAAACTGTTGGTGGCTTGCATACAAATTGGATCTTCCAACAACTTCAAAGAGTTTATCCCGTCTTTCGTGTTTCCCAACTAGAAGTCCTTTTTGTAAATATTCTTATTCCGTCTACATTACAAAGTTCAGTCTCTACTGTTCTAATTAAAGAACCTGACACAATTTTGATAAGGAAGATGGTACAACATAAAGGTCAAGCAGTTACAATGGTATTGGTTAAGTGGACCCATTTGGATGAAGCTAAAGCTACATGGGAAAATTTTATTCTAATTTGGAGAAGCAGTTTCCTTCATTTACACCTTGAGGACAAGGTTTCTTCAAACCCGGGGTATTTTATATAGGAATTGCACGTGATTGATTTGAAGAAGGGTGACGCTTTTTGCTTGGTAATCAAGTTATTTTCGATTCACTATATAGATCTTTTTTCTCTTATCTTCTTACTTTGTTTCTACTTTTACTAGGTTAATTTTTCATCTGTTATAAAGGCTTTTGCCTTGTCGTTATATTCTTCACCAAAAACTTATTCATACATATTGTTATATCTCTTAAGTCGTGCTCGTAAGCTTCATATTGTTTGCTTGTGAGTTTTTCGAACATTTGCTCCTTGCGTGCTTTGCTTCGTTGATCTATCTATAAATCGTACTTTCTTCTCTATTAAGTCTCGTTTTCGTGTAGTATATGATTCGACTCTGTTTTTTTATATTAGATATGCACATGTTTCTAGATTGAAGTTTCATCTCTTGCGGGCACAACATCGCATGAAATAAAACGACGATGTGCATAGGTCGGAGAAGGAGTTTGACATTGGAGATTATGTCTATGTTACCTTACAACCTTATCGCCAAAACTCTGTTGTTACTCGTGCAAATCAAATGCTGACTCCGAAATATTATGGTCCCTTACCGTATTATCGATAACTGTTGGTGGGTTGCATACAAATTGGATCTTCCAACAACTTCAAAGAGTTATCCCGTCTTTCGTGTTTTCCCAACTAGAAGTCCTTTTTGTAAATATTCTTATTCCGTCTACATTACAAAGTTCAGTCTCTACTGTTCTAATTAAAGAACCTGACACAATTTTGATAAGGAAGATGGTACAACATCAAGGTCAAGCAGTTACAATGGTATTGGTTAAGTGGACCCATTTGGATGAAGTTAACGCTACATGGGAAATTTTATTCTAATTTGGAGAAGCAGTTTTCTTTCATTTACACCTTGAGGACAAGGTTCTTCAAACCCGGGGTATTTTATATAGGAATTGCACGTGATTAATTTGAAGAAGGGTGACGCTTGTTGCTTGGTAATCAAGTTATTTTCGATTCACTATAAAGATCTTTTTCTCTTATCTTCTTACTTTGTTTCTACTTTTACTAGGTTAATTTTTCATCTGTTATAAAGGCTTTTGCCTTGTCGTTATATTCTTTACCAAAAACTTATTCAGACATATTGTTATAGGTCTTAAGTCGTGCTCGTAAGCTTCATATTGTTGCTTGTGAGTTTTTCGAACATTTGCTCCTTGCGTGCTTTGCTTCGTTGATCTATCTATAAATCGTACTTTCTTCTCTATTAAGTCTCGTTTCCGTGTAGTATATGATTCAACTCTGTTTTTATATTAGATATGCACATGTTTCTAGATTGCAGTTTCATCTCTTGCGGGCACAACATCGCATGAAATAAAACGACGATGTGCATAGGTCGGAGAAGGATTTTGACATTGGAGATTATGTCTATGTTAACTTACAACCTTATCGCCAAAACTCTGTTGTTACTCGTGCAAATCAAAAGCTGAGTCCGAAATATTATGGTCCTTACCGTATTATCGATAAGAGTTGATCGGTTGCATACAAATTGGATCTTCCAACAACTTCAAAGAGTTATCCTGTCTTTCGTGTTTCCCAACTAGAAGTCCTTTTTGTTAATATTCTTATTCCGTCTATATTACAAAGTTCGGTCTCTAATGTTCTAAATAAAGAATCTGACACAATTTTGAAAAGGAAGATGGTACAACATCAAGGTCAAGCAGGTACAATGGAATTGGTTAAGTGGACCCATTTGGATGAAGCTAACGCTACATGGGAAATTTTATTCTAATTTGGAGAAGCAGTTTCCTTCATTTACACCTTGAGGACAAGGTTCTTCAAACCCGGGGTATTTTATATAGGAATTGCACGTGATTGATTTGAAGAAGGGTGACGCTTGTTGCTTGGTAATCAAGTTATTTTCGATTCACTATATAGATCTTTTTCTCTTATCTTCTTACTTTGTTTCTACTTTTACTAGGTTAATTTTTCATCTGTTATAAAGGCTTTTGCGTTATAGTTATATTCTTTACCAAAAACTTATTCAGACATATTGTTATATGTCTTAAGTCGTGCTCGTAAGCTTCATATTGTTGCTTGTGAGTTTTTCGAACATTTGCTCCTTGCGTGCTTTGCTTCGTTGATCTATCTATAAATCGTACTTTCTTCTCTATTAAGTCTCGTTTTCGTGTAGTATATGATTCGACTCTGTTTTTTATATTAGATATGCACATGTTTCTAGATTGCAGTTTCATCTCTTGCGGGCACAACATCGCATGAAATAAAACGACGATGTGCATAGGTCGGAGAAGGAGTTTGACATTGGAGATTATGTCTATGTTACCTTACAACCTTATCGCCAAAACTCTGTTGTTACTCGTGCAAATCAAATGCTGACTCCGAAATATTATGGTCCTTACCGTATTATCGATAACTGTTGGTGGGTTGCATACAAATTGGATCTTCCAACAACTTCAAAGAGTTATCCCGTCTTTCGTGTTTCCCAACTAGAAGTCCTTTTTGTAAATATTCTTATTCCGTCTACATTACAAAGTTCAGTCTCTACTGTTCTAATTAAAGAACCTGACACAATTTTGATAAGGAAGATGGTACAACATCAAGGTCAAGCAGTTACAATGGTATTGGTTAAGTGGACCCATTTGCATGAAGCTAACGCTACATGGGAAATTTTATTCTAATTTGGAGAAGCAGTTTCCTTCATTTACACCTTGAGGACAAGGTTCTTCAAACCCGGGGTATTTTATATAGGAATTGCACGTGATTAATTTGAAGAAGGGTGACGCTTGTTGCTTGGTAATCAAGTTATTTTCGATTCACTATATAGATCTTTTTCTCTTATCTTCTTACTTTGTTTCTACTTTTACTAGGTTAATTTTTCATCTGTTATAAAGGCTTTTGCCTTGTCGTTATATTCTTTACCAAAAACTTATTTAGACATATTGTTATATCTCTTAAGTCGTGCTTGTAAGCTTCATTTGTTGCTTGTGAGTTTTTTGAACATTTGCTCCTTGCGTGCTTTGCTTCGTTGATCTATCTATAAATCGTACTTTCTTCTCTATTAAGTCTCGTTTTCGTGTAGTATATGATTCGACTCTGTTTTTTATATTAGATATGCACATGTTTCTAGATTGAAGTTTCATCTCTTGCGGGCACAACATCGCATGAAATAAAACGACGATGTGCATAGGTCGGAGAAGGATTTTGACATTGGAGATTACGTCTATGTTAACTTACAACCTTATCGCCAAAACTCTGTTGTTACTCGTGCAAATCAAAAGCTGATTCCGAAATATTATGGTCCTTACCGTATTATCGATAAGAGTTGATCGGTTGCATACAAATTGGATCTTCCAACCATTTCAAAGAGTTATCCTGTCTTTCATGTTTCCCAACTAGAAGTCCTTTTTGTAAATATTCTTATTCCGTCTACATTACAAAGTTCAGTCTCTACTGTTCTAATTAAAGAACCTGACACAATACAACATCAAGGTCAAGCAGTTACAATGGTATTGGTTAAGTGGACCCATTTGGATGAAGCTAAAGCTACATGGGAAATTTTATTCTAATTTGGAGAAGCAGTTTCCTTCATTTACACCTTGAGGACAAGGTTCTTCAAACCCGGGGTATTTTATATAGGAATTGCACGTGATTGATTTGAAGAAGGGTGACGCTTTTTGCTTGGTAATCAAGTTATTTTCGATTCACTATATAGATCTTTTTCTCTTATCTTCTTACTTTGTTTCTACTTTTACTAGGTTAATTTTTCATCTGTTATAAAGGCTTTTGCCTTGTCGTTATATTCTTTACCAAAAACTTATTCAGACATATTGTTATATCTCTTAAGTCGTGCTCGTAAGCTTCATATTGTTGCTTGTGAGTTTTTCGAACATTTGCTCCTTGCGTGCTTTGCTTCGTTGATCTATCTATAAATCGTACTTTCTTCTCTATTAAGTCTCGTTTTCGTGTAGTATATGATTCGACTCTGTTTTTTATATTAGATATGCACATGTTTCTAGATTGAAGTTTCATCTCTTGCGGGCACAACATCGCATGAAATAAAACGACGATGTGCATAGGTCGGAGAAGGAGTTTGACATTGGAGATTATGTCTATGTTAACTTACAACCTTATCGCCAAAACTCTGTTGTTACTCGTGCAAATCAAAAGCTGAGTCCGAAATATTATGGTCCTTAACGTATTATCGATAAGAGTTGATCGGTTGCATACAAATTGGATCTTCCAACAACTTCAAAGAGTTATCCTGTCTTTCGTGTTTCCCAACTAGAAGTCCTTTTTGTTAATATTCTTATTCCGTCTATATTACAAAGTTCGGTCTCTAATGTTCTATATAAAGAATCTGACACAATTTTGAAAAGGAAGATGGTACAACATCAAGGTCAAGCAGTTACAATGGTATTGGTTAAGTGGACCCATTTGGATGAAGCTAACGCTACATGGGAAATTTTATTCTAATTTGGAGAAGCAGTTTCCTTCATTTACACCTTGAGGACAAGGTTCTTCAAACCCGGGGTATTTTATATAGGAATTGCACGTGATTGATTTGAAGAAGGGTGACGCTTGTTGCTTGGTAATCAAGTTATTTTCGATTCACTATATAGATCTTTTTCTCTTATCTTCTTACTTTGTTTCTACTTTTACTAGTTTAATTTTTCATATGTTATAAAGGCTTTTGCGTTGTCGTTATATTCTTTACCAAAAACTTATTCAGACATATTGTTATATGTCTTAAGTCGTGCTCGTAAGCTTCATATTGTTGCTTGTGAGTTTTTCGAACATTTGCTCCTTGCGTGCTTTGCTTCGTTGATCTATCTATAAATCGTACTTTCTTCTCTATTATGTCTCGTTTTCGTGTAGTATATGATTCGACTCTGTTTTTTATATTAGTTATGCACATGTTTCTAGATTGCAGTTTCATCTCTTGCGGGCACAACATCGCATGAAATAAAACGACGATGTGCATAGGTCGGAGAAGGAGTTTGACATTGGAGATTATGTCTATGTTACCTTACAACCTTATCGCCAAAACTCTGTTGTTACTCGTGCAAATCAAATGCTGACTCCGAAATATTATGGTCCTTACCGTATTATCGATAACTGTTGGTGGGTTGCATACAAATTGGATCTTCCAACAACTTCAAAGAGTTATCCCGTCTTTCGTGTTTCCCAACTAGAAGTCCTTTTTGTAAATATTCTTATTCCGTCTACATTACAAAGTTCAGTCTCTACTGTTCTAATTAAAGAACCTGACAAAATTTTGATAAGGAAGATGGTACAACATCAAGGTCAAGCAGTTACAATGGTATTGGTTAAGTGGACCCATTTGGATGAAGCTAACGCTACATGGGAAATTTTATTCTAATTTGGAGAAGAAGTTTCCTTCATTTACACCTTGAGGACAAGGTTCTTCAAACCCGGGGTATTTTATATAGGAATTGCACGTGATTAATCTGAAGAAGGGTGACGCTTGTTGCTTGGTAATCAAGTTATTTTCGATTCACTATATAGATCTTTTTCTCTTATCTTCTTACTTTGTTTCTACTTTTACTAGGTTAATTTTTCATCTGTTATAAAGGCTTTTGCCTTGTCGTTATATTCTTTACCAAAAACTTATTTTGACATATTGTTATATCTCTTAAGTCGTGCTTGTAAGCTTCATTTGTTGCTTGTGAGTTTTTTGAACATTTGCTCCTTGCGTGCTTTGCTTCGTTGATCTATCTATAAATCGTACTTTCTTCTCTATTAAGTCTCGTTTTCGTGTAGTATATGATTCGACTCTGTTTTTTATATTAGATATGCACATGTTTCTAGATTGAAGTTTCATCTCTTGCGGGCACAACATCGCATGAAATAAAACGACGATGTGCATAGGTCGGAGAAGGATTTTGAAATTGGAGATTACGTCTATGTTAACTTACAACCTTATCGCCAAAACTCTGTTGTTACTCGTGCAAATCAAAAGCTGATTCCAAAATATTATGGTCCTTACCGTATTATCGATAAGAGTTGATCGGTTGCATACAAATTGGATCATCCAACCATTTCAAAGAGTTATCCTGTCTTTCATGTTTCCCAACTAGAAGTCCTTTTTGTTAATATTCTTATTCCGTCTATATTACAAAGTTCGGTCTCTAATGTTCTAATTAAAGAATCTGACACAATTTTGAAAAGGAAGATGGTACAACATTAAGGTCAAGCAGTTACAATGGTATTGGTTAAGTGGACCCATTTGGATGAAGCTAACTCTACATGGGAAATTTTATTCTAATTTGGAGAAGCAGTTTCCTTCATTTACACCTTGAGGACAAGGTTCTTCAAACCCGGGGTATTTTATATAGGAATTGCACGTGATTGATTTGAAGAAGGGTCACACTTGTTGCTTGGTAATCAAGTTATTTTCGATTCACTATATAGATCTTTTTCTCTTATCTTCTTACTTTGTTTCTACTTTTACTAGGTTAATTTTTCATCTGTTATAAAGGCTTTTGCCTTGTCGTTATATTCTTTACCAAAAACTTATTCAGACATATTGTTATATGTCTTAAGTCGTGCTCGTAAGCTTCATATTGTTGCTTGTGAGTTTTTCGAACATTTGCTCCTTGCGTGCTTTGCTTCGTTGATCTATCTATAAATCATACTTTCTTCTCTATTAAGTCTCGTTTTCATGTAGTATATGATTCGACTCTGTTTTTTATATTAGATATGCACATGTTTCTAGATTGCAGTTTCATCTCTTGCAGGCACAACATCGCATGAAATAAAACGACGATGTGCATAGGTCGGAGAAGGATTTTGACATTGGAGATTATGTCTATGTTAACTTACAACCTTATCGCCAAAACTCTGTTGTTACTCGTGCAAATCAAAAGCTGAGTCCGAAATATTATGGTCCTTACCGTATTATCGATAAGAGTTGATCGGTTGCATACAAATTGGATCTTCCAACAACTTCAAAGAGTTATCCTGTCTTTCGTGTTTCCCAACTAGAAGTCCTTTTTGTTAATATTCTTATTCCGTCTATATTACAAAGTTCGGTCTCTAATGTTCTAATTAAAGAATCTAACACAATTTTGAAAAGGAAGATGGTACAACATTAAGGTCAAGCAGTTACAATGGTATTGGTTAAGTGGACCCATTTGGATGAAGCTAACTCTACATGGGAAATATTATTCTAATTTGGAGAAGCAGTTTCCTTCATTTACACCTTGAGGACAAGGTTCTTCAAACCCGGGGTATTTTATATAGGAATTGCACGTGATTGATTTGAAGAAGGGTGACGCTTGTTGCTTGGTAATCAAGTTATTTTCGATTCACTATATAGATCTTTTTCTCTTATCTTCTTACTTTGTTTCTACTTTTACTAGGTTAATTTTTCATCTGTTATAAAGGCTTTTGCCTTGCTGTTATATTCTTTACCAAAAACTTATTCAGACATATTGTTATATCTCTTAAGTCGTGCTTGTAAGCTTCATTTGTTGCTTGTGAGTTTTTCGAACACTTGCTCCTTGCGTGCTTTGCTTCGTTGATCTATCTATAAATCGTACTTTCTTCTCTATTAAGTCTCGTTTTCGTGTAGTATATGATTCGACTCTGTTTTTTATATTAGATATGCACATGTTTCTAGATTGAAGTTTCATCTCTTGCGGGCACAACATCGCATGAAATAAAACGACGATGTGCATAGGTCGGAGAAGGATTTTGACATTGGAGATTACGTCTATGTTAACCTACAACCTTATCGCCAAAACTCTGTTGTTACTCGTGCAAATCAAAAGCTGATTCCGAAATATTATGGTCCTTACCGTATTATCGATAAGAGTTGATCGGTTGCATACAAATTGGATCATCCAACCATTTCAAAGAGTTATCCTATCTTTCATGTTTCCCAACTAGAAGTCCTTTTTGTTAATATTCTTATTCCGTCTATATTACAAAGTTCGGTCTCTAATGTTCTAATTAAAGAATCGGACACAATTTTGAAAAGGAAGATGGTACAACATTAAGGTCAAGCAGTTACAATGGTATTGGTTAAGTGGACCCATTTGGATGAAGCTAACTCTACATGGGAAATTTTATTCTAATTTGGAGAAGCAGTTTCCTTCATTTACACCTTGAGGACAAGGTTCTTCAAACCCGGGGTATTTTATATAGGAATTGCACGTGATTGATTTGAAGAAGGGTGACACTTGTTGCTTGGTAATCAAGTTATTTTCGATTCACTATATAGATCTTTTTCTCTTATCTTCTTACTTTGTTTCTACTTTTACTAGGTTAATTTTTCATCTGTTATAAAGGCTTTTGCCTTGTCGTTATATTCTTTACCAAAAACTTATTCAGACATATTGTTATATGTCTTAAGTCGTGCTCGTAAGCTTCATATTGTTGCTTGTGAGTTTTTCGAACATTTGCTCCTTGTGTGCTTTGCTTCGTTGATCTATCTATAAATCGTACTTTCTTCTCTATTAAGTCTCGTTTTCGTGTAGTATATGATTCGACTCTGTTTTTTATATTAGATATGCACATGTTTCTAGATTGCAGTTTCATCTCTTGCGGGCACAACATCGCATGAAATAAAACGACGATGTGCATAGGTCGGAGAAGGATTTTGACATTGGAGATTATGTCTATGTTAACATACAACCTTATCGCCAAAACTCTGTTGTTACTCGTGCAAATCAAAAGCTGAGTCCGAAATATTATGGTCCTTACCGTATTATCGATAAGAGTTGATCGGTTGCATACAAATTGGATCTTCCAACAACTTCAAAGAGTTATCCTGTCTTTCGTGTTTCCCAACTAGAAGTCCTTTTTGTTAATATTCTTATTCCGTCTATATTACAAAGTTCGGTCTCTAATGTTCTAATTAAAGAATCTGACACAATTTTGAAAAGGAAGATGGTACAACATCAAGGTCAAGTAGTTACAATGGTATTGGTTAAGTGGACCTATTTGGATGAAGCTAACGCTACATGGGAAATTTTATTCTAATTTGGAGAAGCAGTTTCCTTCATTTACACCTTGAGGACAAGGTTCTTCAAACCCGGGGTATTTTATATAGGAATTGCACGTGATTGATTTGAAGAAGGGTGACGCTTGTTGCTTGGTAATCAAGTTATTTTTGATTCACTATATAGATCTTTTTCTCTTATCTTCTTACTTTGTTTCTACTTTTACTAGGTTAATTTTTCATCTGTTATAAAGGCTTTTGCCTTGTCGTTATATTCTTTACCAAAAACTTATTCAGACATATTGTCATATGTCTTAAGTCATGCTCGTAAGCTTCATATTGTTGCTTGTGAGTTTTTCGAACATTTGCTCTTTGCGTGCTTTGCTTCGTTGATCTATCTATAAATCGTACTTTCTTCTCTATTAAGTCTCGTTTTAGTGTAGTATATGATTCGACTCTGTTTTTTTTATTAGATATGCACATGTTTCTAGATTGCAGTTTCATCTCTTGCGGGCACAACATCGCATGAAATAAAACGACGATGTGCATAGGTCGGAGAAGGATTTTGACATTGGTGATTATGTCTATGTTAACTTACAACCTTATCACCAAAACTCTGTTGTTACTCGTGCAAATCAAAAGCTGAGTCCGAAATATTATGGTCCTCACCGTATTATCGATAAGAGTTGATCGGTTGCATACAAATTGGATCTTCCAACAACTTCAAAGAGTTATCCTGTCTTTCGTGTTTCCCAACTAGAAGTCCTTTTTGTTAATATTTTTATTCCGTCTATTTTACAAAGTTCAGTCTCTAATGTTCTAATTAAAGAATCTGACACAATTTTGAAAAGGAAGATGGTACAACATCAAGGTCAAGCGTTACAATGGTATTGGTTCAGTGGACCCTTTTGGATGAAGCTAACTCTACATGAGAAATTTTATTCTAATTTGGAGAAGCAGTTTCCTTCATTTACACCTTGAGGACAAGGTTCTTCAAACCCGGGGTATTTTATATAGGAATTGCACGTGATTGATTTGAAGAAGGGTGACGCTTGTTGCTTGGTAATCAAGTTATTTTCGACTCACTATATAGATCTTTTTCTCTTATCTTCTTACTTTGTTTCTACTTTTACTAGGTTAATTTTTCATCTGTTATACAGGCTTTTGCCTTGTCGTTATATTCTTTACCAAAAACTTATTCAGACATATTGTTATATGTCTTAAGTCGTGCTCGTAAGCTTCATATTGTTGCTTGTGAGTTTTTCGAACATTTGCTCCTTGCGTGCTTTGCTTCGTTGATCTATCTATAAATCGTACTTTCTTCTCTATTAAGTCTCGTTTTCGTGTAGTATATGATTCGACTCTGTTTTTTATATTAGATATGCACATGTTTCTAGATTGCAGTTTCATCTCTTGCGGGCACAACATCGCATGAAATAAAACGACGATGTGCATAGGTCGGAGAAGGATTTTGACATTGGAGATTATGTCTATGTTAACTTACAACCTTATCGCCAAAACTCTGTTGTTACCTCGTGCAAATCAAAAGCTGAGTCCGAAATATTATGGTCCTTACCGTATTATCGATAAGAGTTGATCGGTTGCATACAAATTGGATCTTCCAACAACTTCAAAGAGTTATCCTGTCTTTTGTGTTTCCCAACTAGAAGTCCTTTTTGTTAATATTCTTATTCCGTCTATATTACAAAGTTAGGTCTCTAATGTTCTAATTAAAGAATCTGACACAATTTTGAAAAGGAAGATGGTACAACATCAAGGTCAAGTAGTTACAATGGTATTGGTTAAGTGGACCTATTTGGATGAAGCTAACGCTACATGGGAAATTTTATTCTAATTTGGAGAAGCAGTTTCCTTCATTTACACCTTGAGGACAAAGTTCTTCAAACCCGGGGTATTTTATATAGGAATTGCACGTGATTGATTTGAAGAAGGGTGACGCTTGTTGCTTGGTAATCAAGTTATTTTCGATTCACTATATAGATCTTTTTCTCTTATCTTCTTACTTTGTTTCTACTTTTACTAGGTTAATTTTTCATCTGTTATAAAGGCTTTTGCCTTGCCGTTATATTTATTACCAAAAAATTATTCAGACATATTGTTATATCTCTTAAGTCGTGCTTGTAATCTTCATTTGTGGCTTGTGAGTTTTTTGAACATTTGCTCCTTGCGTGCTTTGCTTCGTTAATCTATCTATAAATCGTACTTTCTTCTCTATTAAGTCTCGTTTTCGTGTAGTATATGATTCGACTCTGTTTTTTATATTAGATATGCACATGTTTCTAGATTGAAGTTTCATCTCTTGCGGGCACAACATCGCATGAAATAAAACGACGATGTGCATAGGTCGGAGAAGGATTTTGACATTGGAGATTACGTCTATGTTAACTTACAACCTTATCGCCAAAACTCTGTTGTTACTCGTGCAAATCAAAAGCTGATTCCGAAATATTATGGTCCTTACCGTATTATCGATAAGAGTTGATCGGTTGCATACAAATTGGATCTTCCAACCATTTCAAAGAGTTATCCTATCTTTCATGTTTCCCAACTAGAAGTCCTTTTTGTTAATATTCTTATTCCGTCTATATTACAAAGTTCGGTCTCTAATGTTCTAATTAAAGAATCGGACACAATTTTGAAAAGGAAGATGGTACAACATTAAGGTCAAGCAGTTACAATGGTATTGGTTAAGTGGACCCATTTGGATGAAGCTAACTCTACATGGGAAATTTTATTCTAATTTGGAGAAGCAGTTTCCTTCATTTACACCTTGAGGACAAGGTTCTTCAAACCCGGGGTATTTTATATAGGAATTGCACGTGATTGATTTGAAGAAGGGTGACACTTGTTGCTTGGTAATCAAGTTATTTTCGATTCACTATATAGATCTTTTTCTCTTATCTTCTTACTTTGTTTCTACTTTTACTAGGTTAATTTTTCATCTGTTATAAAGGCTTTTGCCTTGTCGTTATATTCTTTACCAAAAACTTATTCAGACATATTGTTATATGTCTTAAGTCGTGCTCGTAAGCTTCATATTGTTGCTTGTGAGTTTTTCGAACATTTGCTCCTTGTGTGCTTTGCTTCGTTGATCTATCTATAAATCGTACTTTCTTCTCTATTAAGTCTCGTTTTCGTGTAGTATATGATTCGACTCTGTTTTTTATATTAGATATGCACATGTTTCTAGATTGCAGTTTCATCTCTTGCGGGCACAACATCGCATGAAATAAAACGACGATGTGCATAGGTCGGAGAAGGATTTTGACATTGGAGATTATGTCTATGTTAACATACAACCTTATCGCCAAAACTCTGTTGTTACTCGTGCAAATCAAAAGCTGAGTCCGAAATATTATGGTCCTTACCGTATTATCGATAAGAGTTGATCGGTTGCATACAAATTGGATCTTCCAACAACTTCAAAGAGTTATCCTGTCTTTCGTGTTTCCCAACTAGAAGTCCTTTTTGTTAATATTCTTATTCCGTCTATATTACAAAGTTCGGTCTCTAATGTTCTAATTAAAGAATCTGACACAATTTTGAAAAGGAAGATGGTACAACATCAAGGTCAAGTAGTTACAATGGTATTGGTTAAGTGGACCTATTTGGATGAAGCTAACGCTACATGGGAAATTTTATTCTAATTTGGAGAAGCAGTTTCCTTCATTTACACCTTGAGGACAAGGTTCTTCAAACCCGGGGTATTTTATATAGGAATTGCACGTGATTGATTTGAAGAAGGGTGACGCTTGTTGCTTGGTAATCAAGTTATTTTTGATTCACTATATAGATCTTTTTCTCTTATCTTCTTACTTTGTTTCTACTTTTACTAGGTTAATTTTTCATCTGTTATAAAGGCTTTTGCCTTGTCGTTATATTCTTTACCAAAAACTTATTCAGACATATTGTTATATCTCTTAAGTCGTGCTCGTAAGCTTCATATTGTTGCTTGTGAGTTTTTCGAACATTTGCTCTTTGCGTGCTTTGCTTCGTTGATCTATCTATAAATCGTACTTTCTTCTCTATTAAGTCTCGTTTTCGTGTAGTATATGATTCGACTCTGTTTTTTATATTAGATATGCACATGTTTCTAGATTGAAGTTTCATCTCTTGCGGGCTCAACATCGCATGAAATAAAACGACGATGTGCATAGGTCGGAGAAGGATTTTGACATTGGAGATTATGTCTATGTTAACTTACAACCTTATCGCCAAAAATCTGTTGTTACTCGTGCAAATCAAAAGCTGAGTCCGAAATATTATGGTCCTTACCGTATTATCGATAAGAGTTGATCGGTTGTATACAAATTGGATCTTCCAACAACTTCAAAGAGTTATCCTGTCTTTCATGTTTCCCAACTAGAAGTCCTTTTTTTTAATATTCTTATTCCGTCTATATTACAAAGTTCGGTCTCTAATGTTCTAATTCAAGAATCTGACACAATTTTGAAAAGGAAGATGGTACAACATCAAGGTCAAGCAGTTACAATGGTATTGGTTAAGTGGACCCATTTGGATGAAGCTAACGCTACATGGGAAATTTTATTCTAATTTTGAGAAGCAGTTTCCTTCATTTACACCTTGAGGACAAGGTTCTTCAAACCCGGGGTATTTTATATAGAAATTGCACGTGATTGATTTGAAGAAGGGTGACGCTTGTTGCTTGGTAATCAAGTTATTTTCGATTCACTATATAGATCTTTTTCTCTTATCTTCTTACTTTGTTTCTACTTTTACTAGGTTAATTTTTCATCTGTTATAAAGGCTTTTGCCTTGTCGTTATATTCTTTACCAAAAACTTATTCAGACATATTGTTATATCTCTTAAGTCGTGCTCGTAAGCTTCATATTGTTGCTTGTGAGTTTTTCGAACATTTGCTCTTTGCGTGCTTTGCTTCGTTGATCTATCTATAAATCGTACTTTCTTCTCTATTAAGTCTCGTTTTCGTGTAGTATATGATTCGACTCTGTTTTTTATATTAGATATGCACATGTTTCTAGATTGAAGTTTCATCTCTTGCGGGCACAACATCGCATGAAATAAAACGACGATGTGCATAGGTCGGAGAAGGATTTTGACATTGGAGATTATGTCTATGTTAACTTACAACCTTATCGCCAAAAATCTGTTGTTACTCGTGCAAATCAAAAGCTGAGTCCGAAATATTATGGTCCTTACCGTATTATCGATAAGAGTTGATCGGTTGTATACAAATTGGATCTTCCAACAACATCAAAGAGTTATCCTGTCTTTCATGTTTCCCAACTAGAAGTCCTTTTTGTTAATATTCTTATTCCGTCTATATTACAAAGTTCGGTCTCTAATGTTCTAATTAAAGAATCTGACACAATTTTGAAAAGGAAGATGGTACAACATCAAGGTCAAGCAGTTACAATGGTATTGGTTAAGTGGACCCATTTGGATGAAGCTAACGCTACATGGGAAATTTTATTCTAATTTGGAGAAGCAGTTTCCTTCATTTACACCTTGAGGACAAGGTTCTTCAAACCCGGGGTATTTTATATAGAAATTGCACGTGATTGATTTGAAGAAGGGTGACGCTTGTTGCTTGGTAATCAAGTTATTTTCGATTCACTATATAGATCTTTTTCTCTTATCTTCTTACTTTGTTTCTACTTTTACTAGGTTATTTTTTCATCTGTTATAAAGGCTTTTGCCTTGTCGTTATATTCTTTACCAAAAACTTATTCAGACATATTGTTATATCTCTTAAGTCGTGCTCGTAAGCTTCATATTGTTGCTTGTTAGTTTTTCGAACATTTGCTCCTTGCGTGCTTTGCTTCGTTGATCTATCTACAAATCGTACTTTCTTCTCTATTAAGTCTCGTTTTCGTGTAGTATATGATTCGACTCTGTTTTTTATATTAGATATGCACATGTTTCTAGATTGAAGTTTCATCTCTTGCGGGCACAACATCGCATGAAATAAAACGACGATGTGCATAGGTCGGAGAAGGATTTTGACATTGGAGATTATGTCTATGTTAACTTACAACCTTATCGCCAAAACTCTGTTGTTACTCGTGCAAATCAAAAGCTGAGTCTGAAATATTATGGTCCTTACCGTATTATCGATAAGAGTTGATCGGTTGCATACAAATTGGATCTTCCAACAACTTCAAAGAGTTATCCTGTCTTTCATGTTTCCCAACTAGAAGTCCTTTTTGTTAATATTCTTATTCCGTCTATATTACAAAGTTCGGTCTCTAATGTTCTAATTAAAGAATCTGACACAATTTTGAAAAGGAAGATGGTACAACATCAAGGTCAAGCAGTTACAATGGTATTGGTTAAGTGGACCCATTTGGATGAAGCTAACGCTACATGGGAAATTTTATTCTAATTTGGAGAAGCAGTTTCCTTCATTTACACCTTGAGGACAAGGTTCTTCAAACCCGGGGTATTTTATATAGGAATTGCACGTGATTGATTTGAAGAAGGGTGACGCTTGTTGCTTGGTAATCAAGTTATTTTCGATTCACTATATAGATCTTTTTCTCTTATCTTCTTACTTTGTTTCTACTTTTACTAGGTTAATTTTTCATCTGTTATAAAGGCTTTTGCCTTGTCGTTATATTCTTTACCAAAAACTTATTCAGACATATTGTTATATCTCTTAAGTCGTGCTCGTAAGCTTCATATTGTTGCTTGTGAGTTTTTCGAACATTTGCTCCTTGCGTGCTTTGCTTCGTTGATCTATCTATAAATAGTACTTTCTTCTCTATTAAGTCTCGTTTTCGTGTAGTATATGATTCGACTCTGTTTTTTATATTAGATATGCACATGTTTCTAGATTGAAGTTTCATTTCTTGCGGGCACAACATCGCATGAAATAAAACGACGATGTGCATAGGTCGGAGAAGGATTTTGACATTGGAGATTATGTCTATGTTAACTTACAACCTTATCGCCAAAAATCTGTTGTTACTCGTGCAAATCAAAAGCTGAGTCCGAAATATTATGGTCCTTACCGTATTATCGATAAGAGTTGATCGGTTGTATACAAATTGGATCTTCAAACAACTTCAAAGAGTTATCCTGTCTTTCATGTTTCCCAACTAGAAGTCCTTTTTGTTAATATTCTTATTCCGTCTATATTACAAAGTTCGGTCTCTAATGTTCTAATTAAAGAATCTGACACAATTTTGAAAAGGAAGATGGTACAACATCAAGGTCAAGCAGTTACAATGGTATTGGTTAAGTGGACCCATTTGGATGAAGCTAACGCTACATGGGAAATTTTATTCTAATTTTGAGAAGCAGTTTCCTTCATTTACACCTTGAGGACAAGGTTCTTCAAACCCGGGGTATTTTATATAGAAATTGCACGTGATTGATTTGAAGAAGGGTGACGCTTGTTGCTTGGTAATCAAGTTATTTTCGATTCACTATATAGATCTTTTTCTCTTATCTTCTTACTTTGTTTCTACTTTTACTAGGTTATTTTTTCATCTGTTATAAAGGCTTTTGCCTTGTCGTTATATTCTTTACCAAAAACTTATTCAGACATATTGTTATATCTCTTAAGTCGTGCTCGTAAGCTTCATATTGTTGCTTGTGAGTTTTTCGAACATTTGCTCCTTGCGTGCTTTGCTTCGTTGATCTATCTATAAATAGTACTTTCTTCTCTATTAAGTCTCGTTTTCGTGTAGTATATGATTCGACTCTGTTTTTTATATTAGATATGCACATGTTTCTAGATTGAAGTTTCATCTCTTGCGGGCACAACATCGCATGAAATAAAACGACGATGTGCATAGGTCGGAGAAGGATTTTGACATTGGAGATTATGTCTATGTTAACTTACAACCTTATCGCCAAAAATCTGTTGTTACTCGTGCAAATCAAAAGCTGAGTCCGAAATATTATGGTCCTTACCGTATTATCGATAAGAGTTGATCGGTTGCATACAAATTGGATCTTCAAACAACTTCAAAGAGTTATCATGTCTTTCATGTTTCCCAACTAGAAGTCCTTTTTGTTAATATTCTTATTCCGTCTATATTACAAAGTTCGGTCTCTAATGTTCTAATTAAAGAATCTGACACAATTTTGAAAAGGAAGATGGTACAACATCAAGGTCAAGCAGTTACAATGGTATTGGTTAAGTGGACCCATTTGGATGAAGCTAACACTACAAGGGAAATTTTATTCTAATTTTGAGAAGCAGTTTCCTTCATTTACACCTTGAGGACAAGGTTCTTCAAACCCGGGGTATTTTATATAGAAATTGCACGTGATTGATTTGAAGAAGGGTGACGCTTGTTGCTTGGTAATCAAGTTATTTTCGATTCACTATATAGATCTTTTTCTCTTATCTTCTTACTTTGTTTCTACTTTTACTAGGTTATTTTTTCATCTGTTATAAAGGCTTTTGCCTTGTCGTTATATTCTTTATCAAAAACTTATTCAGACATATTGTTATATCTCTTAAGTCGTGCTCGTAAGCTTCATATTGTTGCTTGTGAGTTTTTCGAACATTTGCTCCTTGCGTGCTTTGCTTCGTTGATCTATCTATAAATCGTACTTTCTTCTCTATTAAGTCTCGTTTTTGTGTAGTATATGATTCGAGTCTGTTTTTTATATTAGATATGCACATGTTTCTAGATTGAAATTTCATCTCTTGCGGGCACAACATCGCATGAAATAAAACGACGATGTGCATAGGTCGGAGAAGGATTTTGACATTGGAGATTATGTCTATGTTAACTTACAACCTTATCGCCAAAACTCTGTTGTTACTCGTGCAAATCAAAAGCTGAGTCCGAAATATTATGGTCCTTACCGTATTATCGATAAGAGTTGATCGGTTGCATACAAATTGGATCTTCCAACAACTTCAAAGAGTTATCCCGTCTTTCGTGTTTCCCAACTAGAAGTCCTTTTTGTTAATATTCTTATTCCGTCTATATTACAAAGTTCGGTCTCTAATGTTCTAATTAAAGAATCTGACACAATTTTGAAAAGGAAGATGTTACAACATCAAGGTCAAGCAGTTACAATGGTATTGGTTAAGTGGACCCATTTGGATGAAGCTAACGCTACATGGGAAATTTTATTCTAATTTGGAGAAGCAGTTTCCTTCATTTACACCTTGAGGACAAGGTTCTTCAAACCCGGGGTATTTTATATAGGAATTGCACGTGATTGATTTGAAGAAGGGTGACGCTTGTTGCTTGGTAATCAAGTTATTTTCGATTCACTATATAGATCTTTTTCTCTTATCTTCTTACTTTGTTTCTACTTTTACTAGGTTAATTTTTCATCTGTTATAAAGGCTTTTGCCTTGTCGTTATATTCTTTACCAAAAACTTATTCAGACATATTGTTATATCTCTTAAGTCGTGCTCGTAAGCTTCATATTGTTGCTTGTGAGTTTTTCGAACATTTGCTCCTTGCGTGCTTTGCTTCGTTGATCTATCTATAAATAGTACTTTCTTCTCTATTAAGTCTCGTTTTCGTGTAGTATATGATTCGACTCTGTTTTTTATATTAGATATGCACATGTTTCTAGATTGAAGTTTCATTTCTTGCGGGCACAACATCGCATGAAATAAAACGACGATGTGCATAGGTCGGAGAAGGATTTTGACATTGGAGATTATGTCTATGTTAACTTACAACCTTATCGCCAAAACTCTGTTGTTACTCGTGCAAATCAAAAGCTGAGTCCGAAATATTATGGTCCTTACCGTATTATCGATAAGAGTTGATCGGTTGCATACAAATTGGATCTTCCAACAACTTCAAAGAGTTATCCCGTCTTTCGTGTTTCCCAACTAGAAGTCCTTTTTGTTAATATTCTTATTCCGTCTATATTACAAAGTTCGGTCTCTAATGTTCTAATTAAAGAATCTGACACAATTTTGAAAAGGAAGATGTTACAACATCAAGGTCAAGCAGTTACAATGGTATTGGTTAAGTGGACCCATTTGGATGAAGCTAACGCTACATGGGAAATTTTATTCTAATTTGGAGAAGCAGTTTCCTTCATTTACACCTTGAGGACAAGGTTCTTCAAACCCGGGGTATTTTATATAGGAATTGCACGTGATTGATTTGAAGAAGGGTGACGCTTGTTGCTTGGTAATCAAGTTATTTTCGATTCACTATATAGATCTTTTTCTCTTATCTTCTTACTTTGTTTCTACTTTTACTAGGTTAATTTTTCATCTGTTATAAAGGCTTTTGCCTTGTCGTTATATTCTTTACCAAAAACTTATTCAGACATATTGTTATATCTCTTAAGTCGTGCTCGTAAGCTTCATATTGTTGCTTGTGAGTTTTTCGAACATTTGCTCCTTGCGTGCTTTGCTTCGTTGATCTATCTATAAATAGTACTTTCTTCTCTATTAAGTCTCGTTTTCGTGTAGTATATGATTCGACTCTGTTTTTTATATTAGATATGCACATGTTTCTAGATTGAAGTTTCATTTCTTGCGGGCACAACATCGCATGAAATAAAACGACGATGTGCATAGGTCGGAGAAGGATTTTGACATTGGAGATTATGTCTATGTTAACTTACAACCTTATCGCCAAAAATCTGTTGTTACTCGTGCAAATCAAAAGCTGAGTCCGAAATATTATGGTCCTTACCGTATTATCGATAAGAGTTGATCGGTTGTATACAAATTGGATCTTCAAACAACTTCAAAGAGTTATCCTGTCTTTCATGTTTCCCAACTAGAAGTCCTTTTTGTTAATATTCTTATTCCGTCTATATTACAAAGTTCGGTCTCTAATGTTCTAATTAAAGAATCTGACACAATTTTGAAAAGGAAGATGGTACAACATCAAGGTCAAGCAGTTACAATGGTATTGGTTAAGTGGACCCATTTGGATGAAGCTAACGCTACATGGGAAATTTTATTCTAATTTTGAGAAGCAGTTTCCTTCATTTACACCTTGAGGACAAGGTTCTTCAAACCCGGGGTATTTTATATAGAAATTGCACGTGATTGATTTGAAGAAGGGTGACGCTTGTTGCTTGGTAATCAAGTTATTTTCGATTCACTATATAGATCTTTTTCTCTTATCTTCTTACTTTGTTTCTACTTTTACTAGGTTATTTTTTCATCTGTTATAAAGGCTTTTGCCTCGTCGTTATATTCTTTACCAAAAACTTATTCAGACATATTGTTATATCTCTTAAGTCGTGCTCGTAAGCTTCATATTGTTGCTTGTGAGTTTTTCGAACATTTGCTCCTTGCGTGCTTTGCTTCGTTGATCTATCTATAAATAGTACTTTCTTCTCTATTAAGTCTCGTTTTCGTGTAGTATATGATTCGACTCTGTTTTTTATATTAGATATGCACATGTTTCTAGATTGAAGTTTCATCTCTTGCGGGCACAACATCGCATGAAATAAAACGACGATGTGCATAGGTCGGAGAAGGATTTTGACATTGGAGATTATGTCTATGTTAACTTACAACCTTATCGCCAAAAATCTGTTGTTACTCGTGCAAATCAAAAGCTGAGTCCGAAATATTATGGTCCTTACCGTATTATCGATAAGAGTTGATCGGTTGCATACAAATTGGATCTTCAAACAACTTCAAAGAGTTATCATGTCTTTCATGTTTCCCAACTAGAAGTCCTTTTTGTTAATATTCTTATTCCGTCTATATTACAAAGTTCGGTCTCTAATGTTCTAATTAAAGAATCTGACACAATTTTGAAAAGGAAGATGGTACAACATCAAGGTCAAGCAGTTACAATGGTATTGGTTAAGTGGACCCATTTGGATGAAGCTAACACTACAAGGGAAATTTTATTCTAATTTTGAGAAGCAGTTTCCTTCATTTACACCTTGAGGACAAGGTTCTTCAAACCCGGGGTATTTTATATAGAAATTGCACGTGATTGATTTGAAGAAGGGTGACGCTTGTTGCTTGGTAATCAAGTTATTTTCGATTCACTATATAGATCTTTTTCTCTTATCTTCTTACTTTGTTTCTACTTTTACTAGGTTATTTTTTCATCTGTTATAAAGGCTTTTGCCTTGTCGTTATATTCTTTATCAAAAACTTATTCAGACATATTGTTATATCTCTTAAGTCGTGCTCGTAAGCTTCATATTGTTGCTTGTGAGTTTTTCGAACATTTGCTCCTTGCGTGCTTTGCTTCGTTGATCTATCTATAAATCGTACTTTCTTCTCTATTAAGTCTCGTTTTTGTGTAGTATATGATTCGAGTCTGTTTTTTATATTAGATATGCACATGTTTCTAGATTGAAATTTCATCTCTTGCGGGCACAACATCGCATGAAATAAAATGACGATGTGCATAGGTCGCGAGAGAAGGATTTTGACATTGGAGATTATGTCTATGTTAACTTACAACCTTATCGCCAAAACTCTGTTGTTACTCGTGCAAATCAAAAGCTGAGTCCGAAATATTATGGTCCTTACCGTATTATCGATAAGAGTTGATCGGTTGCATACAAATTGGATCTTCCAACAACTTCAAAGAGTTATCCCGTGTTTCGTGTTTCCCAACTAGAAGTCCTTTTTGTTAATATTCTTATTCCGTCTATATTACAAAGTTCGGTCTCTAATGTTCTAATTAAAGAATCTGACACAATTTTGAAAAGGAAGATGTTACAACATCAAGGTCAAGCAGTTACAATGGTATTGGTTAAGTGGACCCATTTGGATGAAGCTAACGCTACATGGGAAATTTTATTCTAATTTGGAGAAGCAGTTTCCTTCATTTACACCTTGAGGACAAGGTTCTTCAAACCCGGGGTATTTTATATAGGAATTGCACGTGATTGATTTGAAGAAGGGTGACGCTTGTTGCTTGGTAATCAAGTTATTTTCGATTCACTATATAGATCTTTTTCTCTTATCTTCTTACTTTGTTTCTACTTTTACTAGGTTAATTTTTCATCTGTTATAAAGGCTTTTGCCTTGTCGTTATATTCTTTACCAAAAACTTATTCAGACATATTGTTATATCTCTTAAGTCGTGCTCGTAAGCTTCATATTGTTGCTTGTGAGTTTTTCGAACATTTGCTCCTTGCGTGCTTTGCTTCGTTGATCTATCTATAAATAGTACTTTCTTCTCTATTAAGTCTCGTTTTCGTGTAGTATATGATTCGACTCTGTTTTTTATATTAGATATGCACATGTTTCTAGATTGAAGTTTCATTTCTTGCGGGCACAACATCGCATGAAATAAAACGACGATGTGCATAGGTCGGAGAAGGATTTTGACATTGGAGATTATGTCTATGTTAACTTACAACCTTATCGCCAAAACTCTGTTGTTACTCGTGCAAATCAAAAGCTGAGTCCGAAATATTATGGTCCTTACCGTATTATCGATAAGAGTTGATCGGTTGCATACAAATTGGATCTTCCAACAACTTCAAAGAGTTATCCCGTCTTTCGTGTTTCCCAACTAGAAGTCCTTTTTGTTAATATTCTTATTCCGTCTATATTACAAAGTTCGGTCCTCTAATGTTCTAATTAAAGAATCTGACACAATTTTGAAAAGGAAGATGTTACAACATCAAGGTCAAGCAGTTACAATGGTATTGGTTAAGTGGACCCATTTGGATGAAGCTAACGCTACATGGGAAATTTTATTCTAATTTGGAGAAGCAGTTTCCTTCATTTACACCTTGAGGACAAGGTTCTTCAAACCCGGGGTATTTTATATAGGAATTGCACGTGATTGATTTGAAGAAGGGTGACGCTTGTTGCTTGGTAATCAAGTTATTTTCGATTCACTATATAGATCTTTTTCTCTTATCTTCTTACTTTGTTTCTACTTTTACTAGGTTAATTTTTCATCTGTTATAAAGGCTTTTGCCTTGTCGTTATATTCTTTACCAAAAACTTATTCAGACATATTGTTATATCTCTTAAGTCGTGCTCGTAAGCTTCATATTGTTGCTTGTGAGTTTTTCGAACATTTGCTCCTTGCGTGCTTTGCTTCGTTGATCTATCTATAAATAGTACTTTCTTCTCTATTAAGTCTCGTTTTCGTGTAGTATATGATTCGACTCTGTTTTTTATATTAGATATGCACATGTTTCTAGATTGAAGTTTCATTTCTTGCGGGCACAACATCGCATGAAATAAAACGACGATGTGCATAGGTCGGAGAAGGATTTTGACATTGGAGATTATGTCTATGTTAACTTACAACCTTATCGCCAAAACTCTGTTGTTACTCGTGCAAATCAAAAGCTGAGTCCGAAATATTATGGTCCTTACCGTATTATCGATAAGAGTTGATCGGTTGTATACAAATTGGATCTTCAAACAACTTCAAAGAGTTATCATGTCTTTCATGTTTCCAACTAGAAGTCCTTTTTGTTAATATTCTTATTCCGTCTATATTACAAAGTTCGGTCTCTAATGTTCTAATTAAAGAATCTGACACAATTTTGAAAAGGAAGATGGTACAACATCAAGGTCAAGCAGTTACAATGGTATTGGTTAAGTGGACCCATTTGGATGAAGCTAACGCTACATGGGAAATTTTATTCTAATTTTGAGAAGCAGTTTCCTTCATTTACACCTTGAGGACAAGGTTCTTCAAACCCGGGGTATTTTATATAGAAATTGCACGTGATTGATTTGAAGAAGGGTGACGCTTGTTGCTTGGTAATCAAGTTATTTTCGATTCACTATATAGATCTTTTTCTCTTATCTTCTTACTTTGTTTCTACTTTTACTAGGTTAATTTTTCATCTGTTATAAAGGCTTTTGCCTTGTCGTTATATTCTTTACCAAAAACTTATTCAGACATATTGTTATATCTCTTAAGTCGTGCTCGTAAGCTTCATATTGTTGCTTGTGAGTTTTTCGAACATTTGCTCCTTGCGTGCTTTGCTTCGTTGATCTATCTATAAATCGTACTTTCTTCTCTATTAAGTCTCGTTTTTGTGTAGTATATGATTCGAGTCTGTTTTTTATATTAGATATGCACATGTTTCTAGATTGAAATTTCATCTCTTGCGGGCACAACATCGCATGAAATAAAACGACGATGTGCATAGGTCGGAGAAGGATTTTGACATTGGAGATTATGTCTATGTTAACTTACAACCTTATCAAACTCTGTTGTTACTCGTGCAAATCAAAAGCTGAGTCCGAAATATTATGGTCCTTACCGTATTATCGATAAGAGTTGATCGGTTGCATACAAATTGGATCTTCCAACCATTTCAAAGAGTTATCCTGTCTTTCATGTTTCCCAACTAGAAGTCCTTTTTGTTAATATTCTTATTCCGTCTATATTACAAAGTTCGGTCTCTAATGTTCTAATTAAAGAATCTGACACAATTTTGAAAAGGAAGATGGTACAACATCAAGGTCAAGCAGTTACAATGGTATTGGTTAAGTGGACCCATTTGGATGAAGCTAACGCTACATGGGAAATTTTATTCTAATTTGGAGAAGCAGTTTCCTTCATTTACACCTTGAGGACAAGGTTCTTCAAACCCTGGGTATTTTATATAGGAATTGCACGTGATTGATTTGAAGAAGGGTGACGCTTTTTGCTTGGTAATCAAGTTATTTTCGATTCACTATATAGATCTTTTTCTCTTATCTTCTTACTTTGTTTCTACTTTTACTAGGTTAATTTTTCATCTGTGATAAAGGCTTTTGCCTTGTCGTTATATTCTTTACGAAAAACTTATTCAGACATATTGTTATATCTCTTAAGTCGTGCTCGTAAGCTTCATATTGTTGCTTGTGAGTTTTTCGAACATTTGCTCCTTGCGTGCTTTGCTTCGTTGATCTATCTATAAATCGTACTTTCTTCTCTATTAAGTCTCGTTTTCGTGTAGTATATGATTCGACTCTGTTTTTTTATATTAGATATGCACATGTTTCTAGATTAAAGTTTCATCTCTTGCGGGCACAACATCGCATGAAATAAAACGACGATGTGCATAGGTCGGAGAAGGATTTTGACATTGGAGATTATGTCTATGTTAACTTACAACCTTATCGCAAAAACTCTGTTGTTACTCGTGCAAATCAAAAGCTGAGTCCGAAATATTATGGTCCTCACCGTATTATCGATAAGAGTTGATCGGTTGCATACAAATTTGATCTTCCAACAACTTCAAAGAGTTATCCTGTCTTTCATGTTTCCCAACTAGAAGTCCTTTTTGTTAATATTCTTATTCCATCTATATTACAAAGTTCGGTCTCTAATGTTCTAATTAAAGAATCTGACACAATTTTGAAAAGGAAGATGGTACAACATCAAGGTCAAGCAGTTACAATGGTATTGGTTAAGTGGACCCATTTGGATGAAGCTAACGCTACATGGGAAATTTTATTCTAATTTGGAGAAGCAGTTTCCTTCATTTACACCTTGAGGACAAGGTTCTTCAAACCCGGGGTATTTTATATAGGAATTGCACGTGATTGATTTGAAGAAGGGTGACGCTTTTTGCTTGGTAATCAAGTAATTTTCGATTCACTATATAGATCTTTTTCTCTTATCTTCTTACTTTGTTTCTACTTTTACTAGGTTAATTTTTCATCTGTGATAAAGGCTTTTGCCTTGTCGTTATATTCTTTACGAAAAACTTATTCAAACATATTGTTATATCTCTTAAGTCGTGCTCGTAAGCTTCATATTATTGCTTGTGAGTTTTTCGAACATTTGCTGCTTGCGTGTTTTGCTTCGTTGATCTATCTATAAATCGTACTTTCTTCTCTATTAAGTCTCGTTTTCGTGTAGTATATGATTCGACTCTGTTTTTATATTAGATATGCACATGTTTCTAGATTAAAGTTTCATCTCTTGCGGGCACAACATCGCATGAAATAAAACGACGATGTGCATAGGTCGGAGAAGGATTTTGACATTGGAGATTATGTCTATGTTAACTTACAACCTTATCGCCAAAACTCTGTTGTTACTCGTGCAAATCAAAAGCTGAGTCCGAAATATTATGGTCCTTACCGTATTATCGATAAGAGTTGATCGGTTGCATACAAATTGGATCTTCCAACAACTTCAAAGAGTTATCCTGTCTTTCATGTTTCCCAACTAGAAGTCCTTTTTGTTAATATTCTTATTCCGTCTATATTACAAAGTTCGGTCTCTAATGTTCTAATTAAATAATCTGACACAATTTTGAAAAGGAAGATGGTACAACATCAAGGTCAAGCAGTTACAATGGTATTGGTTAAGTGGACCCATTTGGATGAAGCTAACGCTACATGGGAAATTTTATTCTAATTTGGAGAAGTTTTTTCCTTCATTTACACCTTAAGGACAAGGTTCTTCAAACCCGGGGTATTTTATATAGGAATTGCACGTGATTGATTTGAAGAAGGGTGACGCTTGTTGCTTGGTAATCAAGTTATGTTCGATTCACTATATAGATCTTTTTCTCTTATCTTCTTACTTTGTTTCTACTTTTACTAGTTTAATTTTTCATCTGTGATAAAGGCTTTTGCCTTGTCGTTATATTCTTTACGAAAAACTTATTCAGACATATTGTTATATCTCTTAAGTCGTGCTCGTAAGCTTCATATTGTTGCTTGTGAGTTTTTCGAACATTTGCTCCTTGCGTGCTTTGCTTCGTTGATCTATCTATAAATCGTACTTTCTTCTCTATTAAGTCTCGTTTTCGTGTAGTATATGATTCGACTCTGTTTTTTATATTAGATATGCACATGTTTCTAGATTAAAGTTTCATCTCTTGCGGGCACAACATCGCATGAAATAAAACGACGATGTGCATAGGTCGGAGAAGGATTTTGACATTGGAGATTATGTCTATGTTAACTTACAACCTTATCGCCAAAACTCTGTTGTTACTCGTGCAAATCAAAAGCTGAGTCCGAAATATTATGGTCCTTACCGTATTATCGATAAGAGTTGATCGGTTGCATACAAATTGGATCTTCCAACAACTTCAAAGAGTTATCCTGTCTTTCATGTTTCCCAACTAGAACTCCTTTTTGTAAATATTCTTATTCCGTCTACATTACAAAGTTCAGTCTCTACTTTTCTAATTAAAGAACCTGACACAATTTTGATAAGGAAGATGGTACAACATCAAGGTCAAGCAGTTACAATGGTATTGGTTAAGTGGACCCATTTGGATGAAGCTAAAGCTACATGGGAAATTTTATTCTAATTTGGAGAAGCAGTTTCCTTCATTTACACCTTGAGGACAAGGTTCTTCAAACCCGGGGTATTTTATATAGGAATTGCACGTGATTGATTTGAAGAAGGGTGACGCTTTTTGCTTGGTAATCAAGTTATGTTCGATTCACTATATAGATCTTTTTCTCTTATCTTCTTACTTTGTTTCTACTTTTACTAGTTTAATTTTTCATCTGTGATAAAGGCTTTTGCCTTGTCGTTATATTCTTTACGAAAAACTTATTCAGACGTATTGTTATATCTCTTAAGTCGTGCTCGTAAGCTTCATATTGTTGCTTGTGAGTTTTTCGAACATTTGCTCCTTGCGTGCTTTGCTTCGTTGATCTATCTATAAATCGTACTTTCTTCTCTATTAAGTCTCGTTTTCGTGTAGTATATGATTCGACTCTGTTTTTTTATATTAGATATGCACATGTTTCTAGATTAAAGTTTCATCTCTTGCGGGCACAACATCGCATGAAATAAAACGACGATGTGCATAGGTCGGAGAAGGATTTTGACATTGAAGATTATGTCTATGTTAACTTACAACCTTATCGCCAAAACTCTGTTGTTACTCGTGCAAATCAAACGCTGAGTCCGAAATATTATGGTCCTTACCGTATTATCGATAACTGTTGGTGGGTTGCATACAAATTGGATCTTCCAACAACTTCAAAGAGTTATCCTGTCTTTCATGTTTCCCAACTAGAAGTCCTTTTTGTTAATATTCTTATTCCGGCTATATTACAAAGTTCGGTCTCTAATGTTCTAATTAAAGAATCTGACACAATTTTGAAAAGGAAGATGGTACAACATCAAGGTCAAGCAGTTACAATGGTATTGGTTAAGTGGACCCATTTGGATGAAGCTAACGCTACATGGGAAATTTTATTCTAATTTGGAGAAGCAGTTTCCTTCATTTACACCTTGAGGACAAGGTTCTTCAAACCCGGGGTATTTTATATAGGAATTGCACGTGATTGATTTGAAGAAGGGTGACGCTTGTTGCTTGGTAATCAAGTTATTTTCGATTCACTATATAGATCTTTTTCTCTTATCTTCTTATCTTGTTTCTACTTTTACTAAGTTAATTTTTCATCTGTTATAAAGGCTTTTGCCTTGTCGTTATGTTCTTTACCAAAAAATTATTCAGACATATTGTTATATCTCTTAAGTCGTGCTCGTAAGCTTCATATTGTTGCTTGTGAGTTTTTCGAACATTTGCTCCTTGCGTGCTTTGCTTCGTTGATCTATCTATAAATCGTACTTTCATCTCTATTAAGTCTCGTTTTCGTGTAGTATATGATTGGACTCTTTTTTTTATATTAGATATGCACATGTTTCTAGATTGAAGTTTCATCTCTTGTGGGCACAACATCGCATGAAATAAAACAACGATATGCATAGGTCAGAGAACGAGTTTGACATTGGAGATTATGTCTATGTTAACTTACAACCTTATCGCCAAAACTCTGTTGTTACTCGTGCAAATCAAATGCTGAGTCCGAAATATTATGGTCCTTACCGTATTATCGATAACTGTTGGTGGGTTGCATACAAATTGGATCTTCCAACAACTTCAAAGAGTTATCCCGTCTTTCGTGTTTCCCAACTAGAAGTCCTTTTTGTTAATATTCTTATTCCGTCTATATTACAAAGTTCGGTCTCTAATGTTCTAATTAAAGAATCTAACACAATTTTGAAAAGGAAGATGGTACAACATCAAGGTCAAGCAGTTACAATGGTATTGGTTAAGTGGACCCATTTGGATGAAGCTAACGCTACATGGGAAATTTTATTCTAATTTGGAGAAGCAGTTTCCTTCATTTACACCTTGAGGACAAGGTTCTTCAAACCCGGGGTATTTTATATAGGAATTGCACGTGATTGATTTGAAGAAGGGTGACGCTTGTTGCTTGGTAATCAAGTTATTTTTGATTCACTATATAGATCTTTTTCTCTTATCTTCTTATCTTGTTTCTACTTTTACTAAGTTAATTTTTCATCTGTTATAAAGGCTTTTGCCTTGTCGTTATGTTCTTTACCAAAAAATTATTCAGACATATTGTTATATCTCTTAAGTCGTGCTCGTAAGCTTCATATTGTTGCTTGTGAGTTTTTCGAACATTTGCTCCTTGCTTGCTTTGCTTTGTTGATCTATCTATAAATCGTACTTTTTTCTCTATTAACTCTCGTTTTCGTGTAGTATATGATTCGACTCTGTTTTTTATATTAGATATGCACATGTTTCTAGATTGAAGTTTCATCTCTTGCGGGCACAACATCGCATGAAATAAAACGACGATGTGCATAGGTCGGACAAGGATTTTGACATTGGAGATTATGTCTATGTTAACTTACAACCTTATCGCCAAAACTCTGTTGTTACTCGTGCAAATCAAAAGCTGATTCCGAAATATTATGGTCCTTACCGTATTATCGATAAGAGTTGATCGGTTGCATACAAATTGGATCTTCCAACAACTTCAAAGAGTTATCCCGTCTTTCGTGTTTCCCAACTAGAAGTCCTTTTTGTAAATATTCTTATTCCGTCTACATTACAAAATTCAGTCTCTACTGTTCTAATTAAAGAACCTGACACAATTTTGATAAGGAAGATGGTACAACATCAAGGTCAAGCAGTTACAATGGTATTGGTTAAGTGGACCCATTTGGATGAAGCTAAAGCTACATGGGAAAGTTTATTCTTATTTGGAGAAGCAGTTTCCTTCATTTACACCTTGAGGACAAGGTTCTTCAAACCCGGGGTATTTTATATAGGAATTGCACGTGATTGATTTGAAGAAGGGTGACGCTTGTTGCTTGGTAATCAAGTTATTTTCGATTCACTATATAGATCTTTTTCTCTTATCTTCTTACTTTGTTTCTACTTTTACTAGGTTAATTTTTCATCTGTTATAAAGGCTTTTACCTTGTCATTATATTCTTTACCAAAAACTTATTCACACATATTGTTATATCTCTTAAGTCGTGCTTGTAAGCTTCATTTGTTGCTTGTGAGTTTTTTGAACATTTGCTCCTTGCGTGCTTTGCTTCGTTGATCTATCTATAAATCGTAATTTCTTCTCTATTAAGTCTCGTTTTCGTGTAGTATATGATTCGACTCTGTTTTTTATATTAGATATGCACATGTTTCTAGATTAAAGTTTCATCTCTTGCGGGCACAACATCGCATGAAATAAAACGACGATGTGCATAGGTCGGAGAAGGATTTTGACATTGGAGATTATGTCTATGTTAACTTACAACCTTATCGCCAAAACTCTGTTGTTACTCGTGCAAATCAAAAGCTGAGTCCGAAATATTATGGTCCTTACCGTATTATCGATAAGAGTTGATCGGTTGCATACAAATTGGATCTTCCAACAACTTCAAAGAGTTATCCTGTCTTTCATGTTTCCCAACTAGAAGTCCTTTTTGTTAATATTCTTATTCCGTCTATATTACAAAGTTCGGTCTCTAATGTTCTAATTAAAGAATCTGACACAATTTTGAAAAGGAAGATGGTACAACATCAAGGTCAAGCAGTTACAATGGTATTGGTTAAGTGGACCCATTTGGATGAAGCTAACGCTACATGGGAAATTTTATTCTAATTTGGAGAAGCAGTTTCCTTCATTTACACCTTGAGGACAAGGTTCTTCAAACCCGGGCTATTTTATATAGGAATTGCACGTGATTGATTTGAAGAAGGGTGACGCTTGTTGCTTGGTAATCAAGTTATTTTCGATTCACTATATAGATCTTTTTCTCTTATCTTCTTATCTTGTTTCTACTTTTACTAAGTTAATTTTTCATCTGTTATAAAGGCTTTTGCCTTGTCGTTATGTTCTTTACCAAAAAATTATTCAGACATATAGTTATTTCTCTTAAGTCGTGCTTGTAAGCTTCATATTGTTGCTTGTGAGTTTTTTGAACATTTGCTCCTTGCGTGCTTTGCTTCGTTGATCTATCTATAAATCGTACTTTCTTCTCTATTAAATCTCGTTTTCGTGTAGTATATGATTCGACTCTGTTTTTATATTAGATATGCAAATGTTTCTAGATTGAAGTTTCATCTCTTGCGGGCACAACATCGCATGAAATAAAACGACGATGTGCATAGGTCGGAGAAGGATTTTGACATTGGAGATTATGTCTATGTTAACTTACAACCTTATCGCCAAAACTCTGTTGTTACTCGTGCAAATCAAAAGCTGATTCCGAAATATTATGGTCCTTACCGTATTATCGATAAGAGTTGATCGGTTGCATACAAATTGGATCTTCCAACAACTTCAAAGAGTTATCCCGTCTTTCGTGTTTCCCAACTAGAAGTCCTTTTTGTAAATATTCTTATTCCGTCTACATTACAAAGTTCAGTCTCTACTGTTCTAATTAAAGAACCTGACACAATTTTGATAAGGAAGATGGTACAACATCAAGGTCAAGCAGTTACAATGGTATTGGTTAAGTGGACCCATTTGGATGAAGCTAACGCTACATGGGAAATTTTATTCTAATTTGGAGAAGCAGTTTCCTTCATTTACACCTTGAGGACAAGGTTCTTCAAACCCGGGGTATTTTATATAGGAATTGCACGTGATTGATTTGAAGAAGGGTGACGCTTGTTGCTTGGTAATCAAGTTATTTTCGATTCACTATATAGATCTTTTTCTCTTATCTTCTTACTTTGTTTCTACTTTTACTAGGTTAATTTTTCATCTGTTATAAAGGATTTTGCCTTGTCGCTATGTTCTTTACCAAAAACTTATTCAGATATATTGTTATATCTCTTAAGTCGTGCTCGTAAGCTTCATATTGTTGCTTGTGAGTTTTTCGAACATTTGCTCCTTGCGTGCTTTGCTTTGTTGATCTATCTATAAATCGTACTTTCTTCTCTATTAAGTCTCGTTTTCGTGTAGTATATGATTGGACTCTGTTTTTTATATTTGATATGCACATGTTTCTAGATTGAAGTTTCATCTCTTGCGGGCACAACATCGCATGAAATAAAACAACGATATGCATAGGTCGGAGAACGAGTTTGACATTGGAGATTATGTCTATGTTAACTTACAACCTTATCGCCAAAACTCTGTTGTTACTCGTGCAAGTCAAATGCTGAGTCCGAAATATTATGGTCCTTACCGTATTATCGATAACTGTTGGTGGGTTGCATACAAATTGGATCTTCCAACAACTTCAAAGAGTTATCCCGTCTTTCGTGTTTCCCAACTAGAAGTCCTTTTTGTAAATATTCTTATTCCGTCTACATTACAAAGTTCGGTCTCTAATGTTCTAATTAAAGAATCTGACACATTTTTGAAAAGGAAGATGGTACAACATTAAGGTCAAGCAGTTACAATGGTATTGGTTAAGTGGACCCATTTGGATGAAGCTAACGCTACATGGGAAATTTTATTCTAATTTGGAGAAGCAGTTTCCTTCATTTACACCTTGAGGACAAGGTTCTTCAAACCCGGGGTATTTTATATAGGAATTGCACGTAATTGATTAGAAGAAGGGTGACGCTTGTTGCTTGGTAATCAAGTTATTTTCGATTCACTATATAGATCTTTTTCTCTTATCTTCTTATCTTGTTTCTACTTTTAATAGGTTAATTTTTCATCTGTTATAAAGGATTTTGCCTTGTCGCTATGTTCTTTACCAAAAACTTATTCAGATATATTGTTATATCTCTTAAGTCGTGCTCGTAAGCTTCATATTGTTGCTTGTGAGTTTTTCGAACATTTGCTCCTTGCGTACTTTGCTTTGTTGATCTATCTATAAATCGTACTTTCTTCTCTATTAAGTCTCGTTTTCGTGTAGTATATGATTGGACTCTGTTTTTTATATTAGATATGCACATGTTTCTAGATTGAAGTTTCATCTCTTGCGGGCACAACATCGCATGAAATAAAACAACGATATGCATAGGTCGGAGAACGAGTTTGACATTGGAGATTATGTCTATGTTAACTTACAACCTTATCGCCAAAACTCTGTTGTTACTCGTGCAAATCAAATGCTGAGTCCGAAATATTATGGTCCTTACCGTATTATCGATAACTGTTGGTGGGTTGCATACAAATTGGATCTTCCAACAACTTCAAAGAGTTATCCCGTCTTTCGTGTTTCCCAACTAGAAGTCCTTTTTGTAAATATTCTTATTCCGTCTACATTACAAAATTCAGTCTCTACTGTTCTAATTAAAGAACCTGACACAATTTTGATAAGGAAGATGGTACAACATCAAGGTCAAGCAGTTACAATGGTATTGGTTAAGTGGACCCATTTGGATGAAGCTAACGCTACATGGGAAATTTTATTCTAATTTGGAGAAGCAGTTTCCTTCATTTACACCTTGAGGACAAGGTTCTTCAAACCCGGGGTATTTTATATAGGAATTGCACGTGATTGATTTGAAGAAGGGTGACGCTTGTTGCTTGGTAATCAAGTTATTTTCGATTCACTATATAGATCTTTTTCTCTTATCTTCTTACTTTGTTTCTACTTTTACTAGGTTAATTTTTCATCTGTGATAAAGGCTTTTGCCTTGTCGTTATATTCTTTACGAAAAACTTATTCAGACATATTGTTATATCTCTTAAGTCGTGCTCGTAAGCTTCATATTGTTGCTTGTGAGTTTTTTCGAACATTTGCTCCTTGCGTGCTTTGCTTCGTTAATCTATCTATAAATCGTACTTTCTTCTCTATTAAGTCTCGTTTTCGTGTAGTATATGATTCGACTCTGTTTTTTATATTAGATATGCACATGTTTCTAGATTAAAGTTTCATCTCTTGCGGGCACAACATCGCATGAAATAAAACGACGATGTGCATAGGTCGGAGAAGGATTTCTACATTGGAGATTATGTCTATGTTAACTTACAACCTTATCGCCAAAACTCTGTTGTTACTCGTGCAAATCAAAAGCTGAGTCCGAAATATTATGGTCCTTACCGTATTATCGATAAGAGTTGATCGGTTGCATACAAATTGGATCTTCCAACAACTTCAAAGAGTTATCCTGTCTTTCATGTTTCCCAACTAGAAGTCCTTTTTGTTAATATTCTTATTCCGTCTATATTACAAAGTTCAGTCTCTACTGTTCTAATTAAAGAACCTGACACAATTTTGATAAGGAAGATGGTACAACATCAAGGTCAAGCAGTTACAATGGTATTGGTTAAGTGGACCCATTTGGATGAAGCTAACGCTACATGGGAAATTTTATTCTAATTTGGAGAAGCAGTTTCCTTCATTTACACCTTGAGGACAAGGTTCTTCAAACCCGGGGTATTTTATATAGGAATTGCACGTGATTGATTTGAAGAAGGGTGACGCTTGTTGCTTGGTAATCAAGTTATTTTCGATTCACTATATAGATCTTTTTCTCTTATCTTCTTACTTTGTTTCTACTTTTACTAGGTTAATTTTTCATCTGTTATAAAGGATTTTGCCTTGTCGCTATGTTCTTTACCAAAAACTTATTCAGATATATTGTTATATCTCTTAAGTCGTGCTCGTAAGCTTCATATTGTTGCTTGTGAGTTTTTCGAACATTTGCTCCTTGCGTGCTTTGCTTTGTTGATCTATCTATAAATCGTACTTTCTTCTCTATTAAGTCTCGTTTTCGTGTAGTATATGATTGGACTCTGTTTTTTATATTTGATATGCACATGTTTCTAGATTGAAGTTTCATCTCTTGCGGGCACAACATCGCATGAAATAAAACAACGATATGCATAGGTCGGAGAACGAGTTTGACATTGGAGATTATGTCTATGTTAACTTACAACCTTATCGCCAAAACTCTGTTGTTACTCGTGCAAGTCAAATGCTGAGTCCGAAATATTATGGTCCTTACCGTATTATCGATAACTGTTGGTGGGTTGCATACAAATTGGATCTTCCAACAACTTCAAAGAGTTATCCCGTCTTTCGTGTTTCCCAACTAGAAGTCCTTTTTGTAAATATTCTTATTCCGTCTACATTACAAAGTTCGGTCTCTAATGTTCTAATTAAAGAATCTGACACATTTTTGAAAAGGAAGATGGTACAACATTAAGGTCAAGCAGTTACAATGGTATTGGTTAAGTGGACCCATTTGGATGAAGCTAACGCTACATGGGAAATTTTATTCTAATTTGGAGAAGCAGTTTCCTTCATTTACACCTTGAGGACAAGGTTCTTCAAACCCGGGGTATTTTATATAGGAATTGCACGTAATTGATTAGAAGAAGGGTGACGCTTGTTGCTTGGTAATCAAGTTATTTTCGATTCACTATATAGATCTTTTTCTCTTATCTTCTTATCTTGTTTCTACTTTTAATAGGTTAATTTTTCATCTGTTATAAAGGATTTTGCCTTGTCGCTATGTTCTTTACCAAAAACTTATTCAGATATATTGTTATATCTCTTAAGTCGTGCTCGTAAGCTTCATATTGTTGCTTGTGAGTTTTTCGAACATTTGCTCCTTGCGTGCTTTGCTTTGTTGATCTATCTATAAATCGTACTTTCTTCTCTATTAAGTCTCGTTTTCGTGTAGTATATGATTGGACTCTGTTTTTTATATTAGATATGCACATGTTTCTAGATTGAAGTTTCATCTCTTGCGGGCACAACATCGCATGAAATAAAACAACGATATGCATAGGTCGGAGAACGAGTTTGACATTGGAGATTATGTCTATGTTAACTTACAACCTTATCGCCAAAACTCTGTTGTTACTCGTGCAAATCAAATGCTGAGTCCGAAATATTATGGTCCTTACCGTATTATCGATAACTGTTGGTGGGTTGCATACAAATTGGATCTTCCAACAACTTCAAAGAGTTATCCCGTCTTTCGTGTTTCCCAACTAGAAGTCCTTTTTGTAAATATTCTTATTCCGTCTACATTACAAAGTTCGGTCTCTAATGTTCTAATTAAAGAATCTGACACATTTTTGAAAAGGAAGATGGTACAACATTAAGGTCAAGCAGTTACAATGGTATTGGTTAAGTGGACCCATTTGGATGAAGCTAACGCTACATGGGAAATTTTATTCTAATTTGGAGAAGCAGTTTCCTTCATTTACACCTTGAGGACAAGGTTCTTCAAACCCGGGGTATTTTATATAGGAATTGCACGTAATTGATTAGAAGAAGGGTGACGCTTGTTGCTTGGTAATCAAGTTATTTTCGATTCACTATATAGATCTTTTTCTCTTATCTTCTTATCTTGTTTCTACTTTTAATAGGTTAATTTTTCATCTGTGATAAAGGCTTTTGCCTTGTCGTTATATTCTTTACGAAAAACTTATTCAGACATATTGTTATATCTCTTAAGTCGTGCTCGTAAGCTTCATATTGTTGCTTGTGAGTTTTTCGAACATTTGCTCCTTGCGTGCTTTGCTTCGTTAATCTATCTATAAATCGTACTTTCTTCTCTATTAAGTCTCGTTTTCGTGTAGTATATGATTCGACTCTGTTTTTTATATTAGATATGCACATGTTTCTAGATTAAAGTTTCATCTCTTGCGGGCACAACATCGCATGAAATAAAACGACGATGTGCATAGGTCGGAGAAGGATTTCTACATTGGAGATTATGTCTATGTTAACTTACAACCTTATCGCCAAAACTCTGTTGTTACTCGTGCAAATCAAAAGCTGAGTCCGAAATATTATGGTCCTTACCGTATTATCGATAAGAGTTGATCGGTTGCATACAAATTGGATCTTCCAACAACTTCAAAGAGTTATCCTGTCTTTCATGTTTCCCAACTAGAAGTCCTTTTTGTTAATATTCTTATTCCGTCTATATTACAAAGTTC